>CANXYI011068424.1:0-11625 GCA_948208565.1 Hura crepitans
TATATCATTTCTCTCTCTTCCCTCTTCGAATTTCAATGTGATCCAGCTTTAGGAGTCAATTACATTGAGATTAAAAACTTATTATTTCTCTCTCTGACCTTTTCGAATTTCAATGTGATTTAGCTTTAAAAGCCAATCACATTGAGATTCAAAATATATCATTTCTATTTCTTCCCCTTTTCGAATTTCAATGTGATTTAGCTCCTCCATCAAGTTCTAATGTGATTCAACTTTAGGAGCAATCATATTGAGATTCAAATATATATATACATACACACATACATACATTCCCCCTTTCAAATTTCAATGTGATTTAGGTCTAAGAGTCAATCACATTATGGTTTCAAACATATCATTTCTCTCTCTTCTACCTTTAAATTTCAATGTGATTTAACTCTATGAGTCAATCACATTTTGGTTTTAAACATATCATTTGTTTCTCTTCCCCCTTCGTATTCAATGCAATTCGGCTCTAAGAACCAATCACATTTGGATTAGAAACCTATCATTTCTCTCTCTTCTCTTTCAAATTTTAATGTGATGCAACTCTTGGAGTCAATCACATTGGGATTTGAAATGCATCATTTTTCTTTCTTCTCTTTTTTGAATTTCAATGTAAAATTCAACTTTAGGAGTCAATTACATTGCAATTCGAAACATATTATTTCTCTCTCTTCTTCTTTCAAATTTCAATGTAATTTAACTTTAAGAGTCAATCACATTGAGGTTTGAAACATATTGTTTCTCTCTGTTCCCTCATCGAGTTTCTATTTGATTCAACTCTAAAAGTCATTCACATTGAGATTCAAAACATATTATTTCTTTCTTCCTCCTTCGAATTTCAATGTATTTTGCTCTAAAGTCAATCACATTAAGACTCTATATCATTTCTTTCACTTCCTCTTCAAATTTTAATATCATTAAGCTTTAGGAACCAATCACATTGAGATTCAAAACATATCATTTCTCTCTTCCCTCTTCAAATTTTAATATGATTCAGCTTTACGAGTCAATCACATTGAGATTTGAAATGCTCCACTTCTCTTCTTTTGTTAATCATATTTAAGTGTGCTTCAGCTCCACGAGTTAGTTACATCAAGTCAAACTGCTTCAATTCAAGTATGCTACTAATCTGAATACTTTCTGAGTTTTATCACACATTATGCATAGAACTCACCAATTAAAGGGCAAACTGTAGACACCTAGATTTTTAAGATCTATGATGATAACCATAGATTGTCAAATAGTGGACTAAAGGTTACCCTTTGTTTGCATAGACTTGGTGTGTTAGGATTAAGGTCCACACAGAAGATGTAACCAACCCAAAAAAGTCTGCAGGACATTAGTGTGGATAGCTTTCAAAAACCTATTTTTACTTTTCGAACTCTACTTCCTAAGCTGATAAGATTTCTAAGATTTGACCCTAATCAGCAAGATTTCTGAGATTTGACCTTAATCAGCACAAGAGAGCCCTAATACAAGCTTATAAATACATCTCATTCTCACCTAAAATAGAGGAAATTGGAGACTTTGAAACCCAAAAAGGTCAAAAGCAATTCTTTTAATCCTTAGCCTACACAAAAATTTATTAATTCTTTGAAATCCCTTGCCTTAGTCTACTGTTTGAAGACATAATCAAGTAAACTCTAAGATCCTGCTATTATTTCTATTCTTATATAATAGATTAAGAATCTCTCATGAAGCAATTAAAGTGGTTAGGTGATTTTCAATGACCGTAACCTCAATTATCGGAGTAGCACTATTTGTTTGATTTACTCATTAATTTTAATTACCGATTCCTTCGTTATTCATTGTTTTGAAATAAGTTTGTGTTTTTAAACTGATGGGCTAAATTTTTGAGGACTATCTTCGTAAAATGCGAAGGTCTGCGAAGACGTAATTTATTGTCCAATTTGTAAATATTCTTATTTCTTAGTCCATGGGATGTATGTCTTATTTAATTTGAATAATATATTTATTTACAGGATCTTATTATTGTACATTTGTTTAAGGTCTGTATGAATTTATTCGTGTTCACATGGACCATGTTTTGTCTATCTAGTCATCTTATTGAGATGTGTAGTTTTGGTTCATAGACATAAGCCGGTAAGGTCCACACGGACCTGAGATTGGGTTATTAGGGTCCATATAGACTATGATTCGAGAAGACAAAAGCCTAATTTTTATGATTTATTATAGTTTCTGGCCAATTTATTTCTTCATTATTGTATTTTATGGACTGTATTTACGTATTTTTTGGAAATTTTTATTTCGTAATAGGTAGATTAGTTAAAATATATTACATGAAAAAATTAACTCATATCAATATTTTCTATATGATTGACATATTTTTTAACAAAATGAGTTTTGATTTTTTTCTTAATAAAAGTCACTAAGAAAATGTATTTTAAGAAGAATCCCCTATTTTGGAGTTAGGTATTGATCTCAGTTTCTTTAAGGAATTCTGAATTAATTATCAGTCCAAAATCAACTCAACTAATGACCTGTTTTATGGATGATTTTTAACATTTTTTCTATTTATGTTGTATGTAGCCTTATTTGTTTATTCATATCATTTATTTTCTTGTTAAATATGTGCAAAGGTAACGTTGTATTTTTAAAATTAATGCACTATTGAATGAAAAGTTATTGATAAATACTAGAATCTAAAAACGTATATTACGTGGATATAACTAAATAATGATTTCAAACCTTTTCTGAGCTAAAAAGATCAATATAAATTTTTCTTGTATGAACTGGGCAGTGGCTCAATTGCTTCTTATGCAAATGAATTGTTTTAATCTTAATCAATAATAATTCGGCGGGTCTAATTTCACATAACAAATTTATTTTTCATTAAATATTTTATTCTCTCACTTTATTATTTAAATGGTTAGTGTGTTAGCAAACACATTACAGTAAAGCAGTAATGTGCGTATATGCATGCACAAATGTTAGGGCTTCTCAAACTTGTAGCCATAAGGATAAGTGTCTTCTTCAGAAAAATTTGCTGAAGCAGTAGAACATGAGGAAGAAAAGACAATTCAATATCCAAGTAGATAAGTCTCTAATAATTCAAAAAATGGCTGACACTACTCCTGGCGACCTAAATAGGTCATTTTTAGATTCAATTAATTCAAATCTAAACCGGAAATGAGTCTTCTTTAATTCAAATTAAATCATTGTTTTTTTTTTTTACAGAAATAAGATCAAGTTTTTAATAAATTACTAGATTTAGATTTAATGTATCGATTTTTGGAAAAACAAGAAATCAAAAGGGTGCCTAAGAGGGTGTATTTAATCATAACTTTTTAGAAGTTTTATTGTTAAAAAAAGTTTTGATGTATTTAATTAAAACTTTTAAAATGAATTAAAAGTTTAGAGGTATTCAATAAAAACTTTTAAATTTTTTAAAAAGTTTCAAGTTATTTAATTATAACTTTTTAAAAGTTTAAAAAATTTATGTGTATTTAATTATGACTTTATTTTTTGAGTATAATGACTTTTTATAGATTTTTAAAAACTTTTTAGTTAAAAGTTTTTATATTTAACCTCGCATTTGTTTTTCACTCAATCCACAAACTTTCACTCATTAACTTTTTATAAAATAAAAAAAGAATACCGCTGCTCAAAAGTTTAAAAAATTCTTCTTTGTAATCACTTTTAAAATTGATTTAACTATTATCCTTAAAAATTTTATTGTTGAGTGACAAAATAGATTTATTCAAAAGAAAAATATATAAATTTTTAAAAAAATTATCTCATTTAAAAATAAAAAAGCTGAACTCATCAAAATATAGAAATAATATATTAGATTTTGATCCGCACAGTTAAAATTTTAATAAATTAATCTAAAAAAATCACTCAATTAAATTAAAAAATAAATAATATATTTTTATTTATTAATTATATTCTTATTAAATAATTAAAAATAGTTATATGAGAAAAGTTAAAGAAAATTACTCAACTTTTAATTAATAAAAAGAACAAAAATTGACTATTGATCTCTAATTACATTAATTATTAATAAAAATTAAAAAATAAACGTTGTATATTTTTTCTATTATATTTAGATAAAATTAAATATTTCTTTTATTATATAATTAAATATTAACTATATATAATAAATAGAAAGAAAATTATTCAATTTATTTAATAAAAATCATAAAAATTTATTATTGATCTTTAATTATACTAATTACTATAAAAATTAAAAAAATAATTTTTAATAAAAAATTAAATTTTTTTCAATTTTAATAAAAAAAATAGATAAAGAAATTTAATTAAAATGCCACATAAACTTTAAATATTTAATTGTTCAATTTGAAATAATATAATTTTAATTAAAAATTGACTTAAACTTTCTATGTTATTTTAATATTATTCTTAACTAATAAGCAGGAATAAAATTAAATTAAATTCAAGTTATATTCATTTTTTTTATTTTGTACGATCTTAAACTTGATATCTAATTAGTTTACTTTAAAATCAACTATAAAATGTTAATTTGAGTAATAAAAATAAATGTGTAAAATATTTATAAATTTGAGGAATAAAAATAAAAAATTTATAAAAATCATTCAAAATCTATAAAAATCATTTAAAATCATTTATACTTTTTAAAAAGTCGACTAATATCATTCATACTTTAAAAATCTATCAAAATTTTTAAAAGTTTATAATTAAGAGTCATTTAAAAAAAATCTATTAAAATCTTAATTGAATACACCCCTCTAAATTAGTTTAAAGTGTTGAAAAATCTTAATCTACAGCCACTGATTCAGATTTAAAAACTTTATTTTCTTTTCCTGTGATTTTAGAAAACTTTAAATATTTAAAAATTATAAGCTCCTAATTAACAATTTTAATATGTTATTATGTTTTTGTAAGATTAAATCTTCGTTTTTTCTAAAATTTGTGAAATGTAGCGATGTTAATTCTAAAATTTCGTTTGTCTCTATTTCAAAAGTACAAAAGCAAAATTGCGGGCAAGGGAAAAAATTTCAACCTATAATACGCTTCAATATCATGGAGTCTTGTGAATCAATTACACAATTAACCTTATTGATCGGGATCAAGGTTGTCCCTATAGCGCTACTAATCATTTAAAATGTAAGATCTTTTTAGTATTCAATTGAATTGAGATTATCTAATATCAATACATAGTAATTTACTTGCTATCCTACATAAATTCTCTTAACGAAAAAAAAATCAGCCAATACCAACAAACATAAAAATCAAAATCAAACATTGAGAAAATAATGCCAGCAAACTGAAAAGGAAAAGAAAAGAGAAGAAAAATAACAACTTGATCAAAATGTCAGCAAAGCAATTAGCTTCTTTAATTGAAAGATTAAAAAAAGTTCACCAACCTTGGGTCTTTGTTACTGTTTAATAAGGTCAAATGAAAATATCTCTATACTTATTTAACCATCTACCACTGGACCACAAAAGCCAAGACCTCATTTTTCACCTACCCATCAACTGCTAAGAATACCCTCATTTGCTAATCATCAATAGCAACTTGTAGATGGAGCTGTTGCATACTGTCTGTCCACCACCTCTATAATCTTGTTAGCTATGGCACTTGCATAAACTGAAGACCCTTCATAAATCTGCATAACCATTTATTTTATGTCCAAATTGTTAAAGCAACAAACAATTCAATATCCATATTAAAAATAATTAAAAGGGTAGAAACATAATCAAGAGTATAATTAACAAAACTTAACCTTTGTGTTAAAAAGAAAGCTGTAGTAATCACCAATGTGGCCACCAGCGACATGATGGAGATCAAGCTGAAGTTCATCAAGAGCTTTGGACACAAACAACAAGCAATTGATTTTCTTTCTTTGAACAAGTTTGATGGTAACTTCATCATCCACAATTCTAACATCAACCTCAGTATCCTTTGATTTTCTTTGAAGCCAAGAGCTCCTTAATGATCCATTATTGAAGGACTGATCCGGGTCAGCAAGAGGTTTTATGACACATGAACTTTCATGCCCATTTCCTATTGAGTCTTCTTCAGTTTTCTGTCTCTTGCTCCTCTCTCTAGCACATCTCTTCTTCTCCACCAGCATTTTCAGCTCATTGACACTTCTAAGGAGCTCTTTGATGTAGTTAATTGCATCTCCAACCACTGATGCTCTATCATTCTTTACCATCAAACAACAAAAATTAATGATAATACTTAAAAAAAGAAAGTTCGAACTGAATACAAAAGTACTCTAATTTTGTTAACATGTTCTAAAACAAATTTTATTATAAACTGAATTAATCCCCAATCCTCAATTATGATTAACATAACATGCATAAAATGAATTATAACTTAAGAGGAGTAAAAATTGAGTTTTATATCATATGGGAATTGCTACCTTGGTAGGGTTAGGAACCAAATCCCTTAAAGCTTCATACTTGCCATTAATGTGTTGCCTCCTTTGGCGCTCAGTTTTGAAATGTTTGGCAGTTTTGCCAGCCTCTCTTCCTTTACCCACGAAAGCCATATCATAAGTGAAGTCAAGAACTCCATTATCAAACTGCTCTCCATCACCATCTCTATAAAGCCCACCTCCTCCACTTCCCTCCACATGATCATCTCCTGCACCACCAAACAAGGAATCACCTCTTGACCCAGCCAAATTGTAGCCATGTGGTGGCAGAGATTGAAACAATTCCCTAATCAAAGGAGGCTGTGGAGGTAAATTAAGGTACAAAAGTGGGTCATAAAGCATTGAAGAAGCAGATGCAGAATCGGCCATTGGAAGATCTCCCACAAAGCTTAATGGAGGGGTATGGGTAGGGTTATTGAAGGAAATTGAAGAATTCGGTAACAAAGATGATGAAACTGAGCATCTGGGTAAGTGGAGAAGATTGAGAAGGTCGGGTGTGGGTGTGTAAGTTGCATCTTGTAAAGCAGATGAATTAAAAGCCAAAACTTGATTAGTCGAATCTTGCATCAAATGGGTATTGAAACCCATTTGTGCCTGATTCTGAAGCTGAATTTCCATGGCAGCAGAAGCGTTCTGATCTTGGTGGTGATAAGATAGCTCTTCAGTTGAAAGCTTGAGATGATTCTCTTCAAAACTGTTATGGCTGTTTGTGGTGCTACCAGCCATGAGTGGCGGCGGCGGCGGCGGTTGCAGAACTTGGCAAAGCCCATCATCTGGTCCTTCCACCATGGAAGTTGGATCAAAGGAAGCTGACTCTTCATACATCCTTTTGGATTTAATCTTCTGCAAGAAAACCCATAAATAAAATCAAAAAAAGAATAGAAATTTATGATGACAAACACATAAAAAACAAAAGAAGAAAAAGAAAATGGAAAAGAAATTAAGCTTACAAAAAATGGGAATGGTAAAAGAGGTGAAAGGGAATTGGAACTGAAAAGGGAAATCAGGTAAAAAGGTTGTTGGAAAGAAATGAAAACGGAGTTTTGAATTGTGAGAGAGAGAGCACAGAATATAACATACATACATGGAAGTAGAGAGAAGGAAAGAGGTAGGAGGAAGAGAACGAAATGAAAGATGCAACTGCAAATACTGCATGCCATATGTGATGATTTCCTTTTTGTCACAGAAAGGGAGGTTGTTACTCAGATTCTTGTTACCGGGCCCCACACCTCAATATCTGCTCTGATACTATTATTTGTCAGATGATTTTCTGCTCTTTTTTTTTAATTGAAATGCAATTTTCTTAATAAAGTTTTGAGCACAAGTATTATTATTTGAATCTGAAAAGTTAATATTTTATTTTTTAATGTTTATTTTAAAATTTTATTTTATGTTTTAAATTATTTTTAAAATAAAAATATTTTTATATTTATTTAAAATAATAATAACATATCATAAAATTGTTAAAAATTATGTAAAAATTTTTTTATAATTATTAAAAATTATGTTAAAATGTCTATAATTTTTAATCTTATTAAAAGTATTTTAATATTATTTTAATAATAACAGGATCATTTTTACTTTAAAAATAATTTAAATAACAAAATAAAATTATAAAATAAATGTTAAGAACAAATCAATATATCTTCTCTCAATTCAAATCAATTATAGTTACTTGAGTATTTTTTTAATTTTTATTTTTTATTTTTTTTATAACTGAAATTTAATTTTTTTTAAAATTGTTATTTTATAACAATTGTAACACTTCATTCATTATTCCTAAAAAAAATAAGATAAATTACTGACATAAAAATTCAATGAAAGTTGAAAATTCTTTAAAAAATTAGGTCTATCATCTATTAAATAGCACTGCAAAACTTAATAAATATTAAATATTTTTAAAAAATATTTCATATTTTGAAAATGCTATCAATAATTTTTAAAAAAAAAATTCTACATTTAATTGCTGTTAGTGAGTTTTTTAGTCCCAAACAAAAAAAGAAAATAATAAATTTTAATTATTATAAAATAATAATTTAACATTTTAATTATCACACATAAAAAATTTTAGACTTTCAATTATTATAAATCTGAATATTGAAATCAATTGTGTAACTATTTCTTTTATTTTTATTTACTTTATAATTGGAATTGTGAATTTACCAATAACTTTCTCTGGTTATAAAGAAACTATATACAAGGTGCACACATTTTTTATGAGTTAAATTAATATTAGAATTTACCAATGGTTTTTGGCTTTTTGCTTCAATTGCTTTTTTTTATTTATTTTCCTTTTTCCAAGATTTGGCAGAAAGGGAGAAAAAAGTATAATAAAGATATAATTAAAACCAGATTGACCAGTTCGACCGGGAATTAAAGTTTGGTCCAATCTAACGTTGAAAATTATATTATCAAAAATCGGTTTAAACCGAAAAAAATCAATCGAATTGAAAATCCGAACGGAACAAAAAGGGATTGAACAACAAATTTCACATATTTTCTTTTTTTTTTTTTAAATTTTTGGTTTACATTATTTGAGACTTATAGTTTTTTCTTTTAGTATGCCTTTTTCATAATATTTAGTAATTTTAAAGTTTTTTTTTTACTTAAGAACAATTTAATAATATTAATAATAATTTTTTCCAATTAATTATATTTTAATTGATGAAAAATTAGAATATTTTAAACTTAACTATTTTAATAAATTTATTTAATTAAGAATAAAAAATCATAAATAAATTATATTAAATAAAATAAAAACATATTAGTTTTATTATTGAATTTTTTTTCTAAATTTTATCATATAAATAAATTTCAACACCTCTATTTTTATTTTTCCTAAATTATTAAACTTTTTATATTTATATTTTTTATAATTATTTTATAATAATTTATTATATTATTATTGTTAATTTTATTTTTATATATACCAACTATTTACTTATTTTATTATTTTTGTACAATTTATTTAACATGATATTCCTCATATTATGTTATTAAATTTTTTTATAAATAATTTTATTTAAAAAAATAAAAAATTAATTTAATTTGATCTGTTTGATTGAACCGTGACCTAATTAACCATTCGATTTTAATAATATTGGAAATGAATTCCTAACTTTTATGGATTGAAATGGCTACTTATTACCACAAGCTAAAATTGTTTTTCATACTTTTACCAACTACATATCTGCTATATCACTTCAATTCATTCTTTTAGACATTTTATAAGTTTTTTACAATATTTTTAATTATTCTTGAATTTTGTCAAGCGCATTTTATTGATAACTGTTATATATCAATGGATGATATTTTATATATTTAATGAATTATAATTATATTTCAATAAATACAAACCGTTAAATGAATAAATATTTTTATTTTAAATTTAATTGTCAGATTGAGATATATGGGATGTATATATTTATTGGATAAATATTAGTATTAGTTGACAAATGGTTGTGAATATTTTAAAAAAAGTTCACGTATTTTAGAAAGTACAAATAATTTGTGTTTTATCTTTCACATTATATATTTCCAGCAAACTCAGATTTTGCTCAGGAAACTTGTACTGGGGATACTACCATCTGTATCACTATGAATTACGGAGGACGGGTGACAGACCAATAGCCACATAACTCCAGAAGTACAAATTTGTTGGTCAGAAAGAAAATAAGTAGAAATTTGGAACAAGTTGGACTTATTCTTTAGAGAAAATGCGGGAATTTCTTTTTTTTTTTTTACCACCAAGATATTCTGAAATTATTAATATATTCACAAATAAAAAATGAAAATGCTTTTTTTTTTTCTAATTATCAAGATAAATATTAACAACAATGAGTTTGGGTTCTATAATGTCAAAATGTTATATATATAGATAGAGTAAAAATAACCACTAGAATTTGACTTAATGACCAATAAATATTTAAAAGTGTAGAGATCTCGATTTTGACTTGAAATGTATTATAATTAATTAATACTCAAAGGAAATTAAAAAAAATGGTATGTTTTATTCATATATTTTATGTTAGCGTTGCTACTTGTTGTGAGTCCTAAATCAAACTGTAATAAATAAACTGCAACCTTTCCATGCAAATTGACTGCCTTAACTACCTTTGGCGGTAAGGCACAGAAAGAATGGTTTTTCTTTTTCCAATTTTTTTTCCTCCTAGATATATGAATATTTAAATATTCGGATAAGTTAATAGTCGTTCCAATCACCACCAACATTTTTGGTTTTCTAGAAAATACAAGAAGAACAGTGTAGTAGTTCAAGCAAAACTCTCTAAAACTTATGTTAGTAATGTACTAAAAATTGTGTTGAAAATACTGCTTCTCATTATTATAAGTCATAATTTCATAATCATAAAAAAATTATTTCGTAATTAAAATTACTACAATAGCTATAAAAAAAATATTTGTTCCTAATTATGTACAATTAATATTGTTCAATACATAATCTTTCATATAAAATAAAATACTATATCAAATTGAGGTATTTAGCTACAGATATTTATTCTTTGTAGTAATATTAGTTTTTTTTATTTAATATTTGCTACAATACTTAAAATAATGGCTAATATTAATAGATAGCTATAGTAATAAATATACATGTGCCTAAAAATATTCTTAAAGTTAAAATCCTAAATCAAAAAATATTAGTTAGATGCAAAACTAATAATGCAATATATAGATTAATATTTAAGCAAATCAATGTATAAAACGTCCAACTGAATATATATATACTACATTTACTAATGTAATGTAGCTAAAATTATCAATTACTTGTTATAAATGTGTTATTTTCTGTAAAATATTTTAACCTTTTAATAATTGTAAAATTATATATGTACAGATAAAGTGATAATTGACATTTGTTTTCTTATATTTTGGTACATCTAATGTGTATAACTGAACTGAAATATTGAGATTTAATTGAATTGAAACTTTTTTTTATATTGATGGTTGAAGATATAGAAGAAAAAGGATAGATTTTCATTGAAGATTTGAAGTAAAGTGTGTGCCATGAGCTTAACTTTGGCATAGCCAGAAGGCATGGAAATTTAACTTAGATGCAAAGACATGATATTAGCTTTGGGTATGGCTAGAAGGCCTATCGAATTAACAGATCCAGAAGCTAAGTTTCAAGTCCGATTTTTGACAGCATGCTTCGACTTTTAGACTCGATTTTGGCAAATGCAATTGAATTGGAAGAAATTTACACTAGGAAGAT
>CANXYI011068456.1:0-22386 GCA_948208565.1 Hura crepitans
TTTGCCGGTGTAGTGGCATACGTTCCAGAGGGTTATTGCCCTAGTTGAATAGTCAGGCCAGGCTATGACATTCACTTGATCTTTACTGGTGCAGTGGCATAGGTCTTAGAGGGCCACTACATTAATTTGTTGGATAGACAACATCTTGTTATTCCACCTTTGGTGTTATAACTTGATTAGATCGGTACAGCAGTTGGGGTCCGAAATGTGGATTACTACATAACTTTTTATTCCATCTTTGGTCTAGTGTGTTTAGGGTAATCTACTTAGTGGGGCCTATATTATAACTCAAACATTATTTGTGAAAACAATTTAATTAGATGAATAAATTGGTTAAATTAGATGATTAAAGGTTATACACTAACATAAGAAAAGAACCAAGAATTATTGAGATGAGGAAAAATTTATACTTAATCCCAAGTAAATAGGGTACTCTCAACTAACAGTAAAATAAATGTCAAGTAAGCCATAAGAACCAATCGATGAGATAATACAAGGACATATGTGTAATTGACTAAGGAATAAAACATGAGGAAAACAAATAATATGTATGATTTTAGTAAAGACTGTGTCCCCACTTAATATTAATATGAGGGTTGAATAGTCATATAAATCACTTAATGAAATTAGTGTGGCAAACTGAATGAGATTATTTTACTGAAGGTTTAAAATAATATATAATTAATTTCAAAAGAAATCAACTTTCACTTACTTTGACATCTATGAATTTTATAATGAAGATATGTTAAACTACTTATGTGTAATATGTGAGACATACTTTGAATTGATTAAATTCACCACTGAGTTTTATACTCAGCATACGAGTGTTTTGGTACACAAATAAGCAAAGGGAATAGTTAGGCCTTGAGACATGTACAGTGTAGTAGAAAGGACAATAAAGGCTTATACTTATATATTTTCTCGTACTGAGTGACACTCATGTAATAGTTATAGGTTATGTGTCCTTTATGAGATAAATAATTACCTATGTGATTAAATGACCTGAATTTATTTTGAGTTAGATATGGGGCTTGAGGTCTATGTGATTATGATAATTAAAGGACCAAGAAGGTCTAAAATTGATAGATTAGGACATATGACCATTGAAACTATTTTATATAGGTAGAAAATTTTGTGATGGCACCCGAACAGCTGTTATGCTACCAAAATTTTTTTTATATTACATAAAATGGCCTATTAGCAGATTTCATAGATCCATCCTGCCTTAAACAAATATACCTTAAAGGTGGACCCAAGAATTAAGTATGATACTGATAATAGTTGAATTTCATATGTGTTAAATGAATGAACTTCAGGGTAATTCAAGGATGGGTGACTATATGGAAAGTGCATCATGTATCAGATTTCTTTGGAAATCCAATAAGGGTATGACATTTAGTGGTATCAGAGCATAGGTTATTTGTTCCTAAGAATAATACATGAGTTCTTGTGTTTAGGATTTATTCTTTTTGAATTGCTACATTGCACGAGGCTGATCAAAAGACTGATAAGTCGAATGTTGCTATATACTAATCACTCACTCAAGCCAAACTATAATAATTCAGTCAAATGATAATGGTATTATCACTACAAGCCAGGGAATTATTAAGACGAGCGACAGATTTTAGTGATAGACATTTGTAGTTTAGGAGAAGAAATGCAAGTGAATAATAAATTCTTCCTAGAAGAGACATAATATACATTAGGTCAACCTTATTTAAGCCCCAGTATTAAGAGTATATGGGAATCTGGATCCAATTTGAGCATCGAATGCATAGATTTTCCTACTGACCTGTAGTGTTAAATCCATATTACAGAATGTAGTGTGGGCACAGGGTAAAAGGGACCCATTTAATTATAGCCTCTTAACTAGATCCTAGGCAAGATTGAACACCTATACTTTAACTAGGTAATGACTTGATAAAGCCTATAAAGGAGAAAGTACTTCAGAGGCTATTATTGGTATGTTATACTTTACCAATGTGCCAATTTGGCAATAATAGAATGGGGATCTATATATTCTTGTTCTTGCATTATACTAGCCCATGATCTAGAATTGGAATATGAACATATAGAGTTAAATTTGTGAAATAAGAATTATACTAATTCAAATGTGACTACACACAGGGATGTGTATATGTACCTTTTAGCTAATGAATTAAATCTTATTAAATTGCCAGCCTTATTACGGCAATCTCTTTAGGAGTTGGTGTTACCTAGAAGATAAATAGGGTATATTGAGGCTAATTAATAGCTAAATGTCATTCCAAAAAAATTTACCCTCCAAATTATAGAGGGAGTAAGAAATGATAGCTGCAAGTAAAACAAGCTTCTGTACAATCCTATTTCAGTTGGAGAAATAAGAGAACTTATCTATAGGGATTAAAGAATCTACCTAATACATGTCCTTAGTATCTATGCTTCTTTCCCTACTTTTGAATAAATCTTAATGGCAGATAGATTTTAAATTGTGTTTCTGAGGGGTTGCCAAGATTGTCTCCTCAAAGGGAACAAACTGAACTAGGAGTTCAAATATATTGTGATATTCCTCTTGTAACCATAATTCTTAATGGAATGACCTCTATAGAATTGAAAGAATTAAGAGTGTAATTATAGGAAAAAGTAAACAAGAGGCTATTAGACTTGAGATAACACTTTGAGAAACTTTATACTAGTGAACTAGAAATGATTTAAATTTTAAAACTATGGAGTTAAATATCCCTAACTAGGAACCTGTAATTGTTGTGATTTGGTTCAAGTTGTTAGCATATATATCCAAATTAATCAAAGCTTAAAGTATTAAACACAGAGAAATAAAAAGGCCGAACTATCCTAAAATTTCCTTTAGAGTATAATATCATTATTATGAATTTTAGTGATGCCATCTGAGCTCACTAATGTTCCAATAGTCGGTATAAAACTAATAAACAAATTTTCACAGGCTCAAAAAGAAATAAGTGAAATTAATTTGATTATTGTCAAGATCCCTACAAGTGAAGGCTATTTTTCTTTCTTCAATTGCGTTCATTATGGGGCTCGAGATTGCATTTTGACATGGATTGCATATTGGCGTAACATTTTTTCATTTTTGCATATGCATGGCATAATTAAGCATAGCATAGTGATGGCCTAATTATGAATGGACTTGATAGGAGTCAAATACTCAAAATAAATAAAAAAAGGAGCTTAAATATTAAAAAATAATAATAATAATAATAAAATAAATATATCGTTTTACCCATAAAAGGTAAAGGTTAATAAAAAGTAATTAAAATAATGATGAATGCCTATAGTGTTGTTGTGAGCCACAGACATCTAGTATAAGTGATCAAGAGAGTAGTTATGGGAGAAACCATACGAACCCTCTTATGTTATATACCCAGGTAATGTGGAAAGTTTGAACTTGGGTCCATATTATTAATGACATATATGAAAATGATGGAATAGTGTGTACATAAGAGAAGGCCCAGTTTGCTAACTGGTAAAACCTGAATATTTAGTTCCTCAAAGGTGATGCATTTTGTATTAGTATAGGAGGGAAGTGAGTAAGGGCAAAATACAAGTATGCTAATAGTAAATGAAATGGCACACTATATCCTATATGAACAGGGTTGGTAATGATTTTGTGACAATGCTATAAGTACACATAAGAAAGAAGTGTGATAAGAATCACTGTAAAATTGTATATGACTGGAATCAAACGGCACAATATTTAATGGTTGTAATTATCTAGACTTATGGCATAGTATTTCACCCGTAAGAAAGTAAGTCATAACATAATGCTGAGGCATAAGGGCTATGTAAAGACTCAAAAAATAAAAGCTCGATCTTCTGTCAAAGTCTTTATCAAGTAATTTCACGGACGAAATTTCACAGCAAAAAGGGGAAGACCTGTAACGCTCGAGCACCGGGGCTTTGTGACTGGTGCTCAAGACCTGGAAAGGGCACCCAATGTGTCATGTCACTTGCATAAATCCCGAGGTAGGGAACACTACCCAATAAACTTCAAGGTTTTCAAATAGGGTGAAAATAACCTCAACTAAAAATTTAATAAATTATTTTTGAGTTGTAAGCTAATAAGTCGTGGGCTCAAATCGAGTTGGGTCAAGAATGACTTGGGATGAGCTAGGTGGATGTGAAAATATCACTCCTTGAAGGTTAAAAATTTTAAAGAAGCCAACGGAGAAGAAATTTTAATTTTTAGAGGTCATTTGGAAATGTTTCAAGATTTCAGTAGAATTAAGATTTCCCCAAAATCGTACTAGCCTAGTTCCCAAAGGAATTTGGCCATAAAATTTGATGTGCCTCTGATTGAAGGTATTTAAGGATTTTAGAAACAAATGTAACAATTTTTAGAGGTACGAGCAGCCATATAAAAATTTTTGAAGTTCTATTGCAAATCGAATTACTACAAAATGCCAATAGTTTGGTTCGCCTAGTTCGCAAAGAAATTTTGTTGCAAAATTTTGTGAGCATGTAATTAGGATCAAATAAGAAATTTAGGAATAAATGATGCATTTTTTTGATGACCTTGTGATTTTTTAAAATTCCCCGAAATGGCTAGCCCTTATTTTCGAGAAACCGAGTTTTGGGATGGGCGGGTGTCACATGTCATGACTTGAGGCATCCTGATAACCCCTTAACAACTATACCACATGGCCAAGACCACTAGTGGATAGCTAGACACTCATTTCTCCTCCACCCACTCCACTTTCTCTCTTTTTCCTCTCCATAAAGCTATCCATGTGAGGGAGGGATAACTTCTCTTTTCTATTTCTTTTCATGGCTACCTCAGCCTCTATTAGATTTATTTTGCCTCTAGAAATCAGCATTTGGAGTGTGGAAATTTTTTTTGAAGAAGAGACAGTATATAAGTTGCCCAATGATTATGAAAAAAAAAACTAAAAGAATGAGCACAATAAGGTCTTGGGGCAGCAAAGAATTCCAGATTTTGGTAAGTCAGCCCTCTATTTTTAACTTTTTATTTTGGAGGAGTTCTTCTTCCCTTTCCTTCAACTCTACATGTCCCTATTTCTCATGAGTGTTGTATAAATATTGGTGAGGCCCTTGGGGTGGATGAACATGAGGGTAGCAAAGTAGACTCTTAACCATAAAGGTGATGAATCATTCAAGGGGTTTAAGGTAGCTTAAAGGGTAGAGTGGGCTACCTTCCTTAATATGTTAGTGAATTTAATTTAATTAAGAATATGCCTTATTTTTTTCCTTTCTATGGTGATTTCATGTTGGATAGATAAAGGGCTTCATGGGGAAATAATTAAGGTTTGCTTCTAACTTAGGTGTGTTTAAACCATATGTGTATAAATGTTATTGTGTATTGAATGAGACTGAATGTTGGCATTCTATGGCTAGGCATGTAAGGTTATAACATCTAAATTAGGGATGGAAAATCAGAGAGGTAATAAGTAGGATTGGATAGCTAATATGGTTGTTAATTGCAATTGATTTTTTCTTTTTTTGCCTGTGGTGTTCCACTTTTTTTTAAGAATTTCATTGGTTTGCTAGTAATAGAGTTAATATAAAGGCAATGCGTGTCTGTGTATTATGTTGTTAGCTTGTGCATAAGAGTAGGGAGTCCTAGTTAGTATGGTGTAAGGCACTGAAGTGGGGAATGTTGTGTGCATTATGTTACCTTAAGTGTAGGGGAAATGTATGTCTTTGGTATCTAACCATCAAGATAACAATGTAGTAACAATGTGTGATGTATGGTGCAAAATTATTAGTGTGAGTAGAAGCTAATTGGAAGTATGTAATCATCCTTTATATATGTTTATTTATAGACTGATAAAGGGTAGCCTATGAGGTTAGTGGTTTAGGAAAAAAAATACCTTACAAGGGATTCAGCATTTGAGGCTGAGAGGGAAGTGTATGTAAATTTAAGGATGACAAGCATTACATGGGAATAACATGATTAAAACGGTAATAATTATGTGTTATTATGGTAGCAGAATGAGTTATTGGTGAAAACTTAATAACATGTGAACCATAAAGTGTTTAGGTTGTAAATCAACTACGTCATGCATGATTTATATATATAATTACTTGAAGCCAAAAAGTTGACAAGTGTAATTAATGAAAATACATATAGTATATATTAATATTAGTGCATAGGAATAAGGCCTATAAATGAGTTTAATTATATATTGTAAAGATTATAAAAAAAATTGTTGATGAGAATAATGTAGTTAAAATAATGGCAATCATGTTTCATAGAAGTAATTAAATAATTCATATGTGGGGATAAATTAACATGACTATAAAACTTAAAATGGTGAGCATGACTTATGATGAAATAAATATATACATATGTGGTAAATACATGTTATAGAAAAAAAATGGTAAAGTGATAATAAGAAAAACCTATGCTAAATTAAGCTAAAATATAGTTTGAAATTGTAGGGAATTAAGAGATCACACAATCCTATGAAGAATCTAAAATGGCAAGGAAACACAATTAAAGAATTAAAGGCCTTGTATTTTTATATTGGTAAAATTTTGAATTTCCTTAAAGGCCATTGAAAGAGTAAACAAATTTGACTTCGAAACTATACTTACACAAAATGTTGATTTGAATTGAGGTAGAAGAAAATGCTTAAAATTTTATGGCTACGGGCGTATAAGTGTAATGGAAAAATTAATGGCTATAGGCCTATGATAGCAATAAATGCTCATATAGTAACCTATAACTATCCTATAAAAGGGCTAGACGGGATCTAGCTTGAATATGATTTATAAATTACATGTAATATAGCCTTAATTGATGGAATAGAATGGACTTCATTATGCTTGTGGAATTGTGTTAAGTTGAGCTTAGAAAACATACCCATAAATGTTCGGTAGGGCTAAAATGGCCCAGTAACTATCCGGGTCAAAATGTGACTATAGAAATAATTTTGTAACTGACTGTTTTTCACTTTTAAAAATTATAAAAAGTTAATTTATGAAAGAATGAACATAAATTGAGTTATAGGGCCCATTAGTTAAACACCCACTGGTTGGGTTGACCGGTCAATTTAGGGATTTTAGCAGCTACTACGTTGTTTGATTTTTAAGCAAGGCTGGTATAATGTCCTAAGTCTATTTTAGGCCACTATACTAGTCAGACCAAGTTGTGACATTCACTTGATCTTTATTGGTGTAGCATCGTAGGTCTCGGAGGGCTACTACACTAATCGAAATAATCAGACCAGGCTGTGACATTCACTTGATCTTTACCAATGCAGTGGCATAGGTCTCGGAGGGTCACTACACTAGTCGAATAGTCAGACCAGGCTATGACATTCACTTAATCTTTGCCGATGCAATAGCATAGGTCCTAAAGGGCCACTGCACTAGTCTATTGGATAGACCACATCTTGTTATTACACCTTCAGTGTTATAACTTGATCAACTCGGTGCAATGGTCGGGGTCTAAAATATGGATCACTGCATAACTTTTTATTCCCTTTTTGGTCTAGTGTGTTCAGGGTAGTCTACTTAGTAGGGCTTACTTTATAACTCAAAGATTATTTGTGAAAATAATTTAACTAGATGAATAAATTGGTTAAATTAGATGATTAAAAGTTGTACACTGACATAAGAAAAAAAACCAAGAATTATTGTGATAAGGATAAATTTATACTTAATCCCGAGTACATAAGGTCCTCTCAACTAACACTAAAATAAATGTCAAGTAAGCCATAGTAACTATTCGATGAGATAATACAAGGTCATATATGTAATTGACTGAGGAATAAAACATGAGGAAAACAAATAATATGTATAATTTTGGTAAAGACTATGTCCCCACTTAATATTAATGTGAGGGTTAAATAGTCATATAAATCACTTAATGAAATTAGTGTGGTGACTTGAATGAGATTATTTTACTGAAGGGTTAAAATAATATATAATTAATTTAAAAAGAATACAACTTCCATTTTACTTTGATATGTATGAATTTTATAATGAGGATATGTTAACTACTTGTGTGTAATATGTGAGACATACTTTCAATTTTTTAAATTGACCACTGAGTTTTGTACTCAATGTACTAGTGTTTTGGTGTGCAGGTAAGTAAGGGGAATAGTTAGGCCTCGAGATGTGTGCAATGTAGCAATAAAGACAATAAAGTCTTATACTTACGTATTTTCTCATATTTAGTGGCACTCATGTAATAGTTGTAAGTTATGTGTCCAGCATGCTTAAAAGCTATTGTGCTTTTGTAATTTAAAGAAATTGAGATATGTATAAACAATCCTTTGTGAGATAAATAATTACCTATGTGATTAAATGACCTAAGTTTATTTTGAGTTGGATATGAGGCCTGAGGCCCTTGTGATTATGATAATTGAAGGACCAAGATGGTCTAAAATTGATTGATTAGGATATATGATGATTAAAACTATTTTATACAGGTGGAAAATTTTAGGATGGCTCTCAGAATACCATTGTGCCGCTAAAATTTTTTCATACTACATAAAATGGCTTATTAATGGATTTCATAGATCCATTGCTCCTTAAACAAATGTACATTAAAGGTCAACCCAAGAATTAGGTACGATGCTGATAATAGGTGTATTTTTTCATAGGTGTTAAATGAATGAACTTCAGGATAATTTAAGGATGGGTGACCAAGTGGGAAGTGCATCATTTGTCGGATTTCTTTAGAAAGCCAATAAGGGTGTGACAAACTATGAATTCTTGTTTACTAAATAGCCTTCTTAGGCCACATCCTCTCAGTAAATGGCATTAGGGTTGACCCCAATAAAGTTAGAGTTATGTTGGAATGGAAGCCTCCTAGGAACGTGATTAAAATTCGAAGCTTCTAATGATTGGTTGGTTATTACAAAAGGTTCATAAAAGGCTTCTTGATAATTATAGCCCCATTAACCAAACTATTATGAAAGGATGTGTAATTAAAGTGGGATACCAAAAGCTATGCAAGTTTTGACAAGCTTAAAGTAATGTTAACTGAGACTCTAATACTCACTCAACCCAATTAAGGGAAATATTATGTGATTTATAGTGATACATCTTATAATGGACTTAGGTGTGTTCTAATGTAAGATGGAAAGGTAGTAGCTTATGCTTTAAGGCAACTAAAGCCATTTGAATAGAATTAACTGACACATGAACTAGAATTGGTAACTATTGTATTTGTATTGCAAGTATAGAGGCATTACTTGTATGATGAGAGGTGTTACATTTACACTGACCATAAAAAGCTTGAAATACCTCCCCATGCAAAAAAAAAAAAAAAATTGAATTCAAGGCAATAATAAAGGATTATAATTGTTTGATTGATTATCACCTAGGGAAAATGAATATAGTTGTTAATGCTTTGAGTCAAAAGTTCATAACAGCTATGAGACCTATGAATGCCATAATAGAATACACTGATGGTGAAGTAATTTTAGTTAAACTATAGGTAAAGCTCAACTTTAAATAGCAAATAAAGGAAGCACATATGCAAGATGATGATCTTATGCAATAGATGAGTAAAGTCAAAGAGGGGTAGATTATAGAGTTTGAAATCGAGGAAGATGGATGCTTATACTTCTATGACCAATTGTGTGTACCTAAGGTGAAAGGAATGAGGATGTAGATTTTGAGAGAAGCACATAATACTCCATATTCCTTGGTTCCAAGAAGCACGAAGATGTACTGAGACTTAAAATCCCACTATTAATGGCTTGGAACAAAGTGAGATATTTATGTGGCTGATGCCTAACATGTCAACAAGTGAAAGCTGAACATCAAGTTCCTTTTAAATTGCTACACCCTATAGCCAGTCTAGAGTGGAAGTAGGAGAAAGTCACCATGGATTTTGTGATAGGTTTATCGATGACTAGAAGTAAATGTGATATAGTTTGGGTGATTGTGGACATGTTGACTAAGACAGCCCATTTCGTTCTAGTCAAAATGGACTACTCCTTGGATAAGTTAGCACTGTTGTACATGGATGAGATTATGAGATTACACTGAGTGCCAATGGCCATTATTTTAGACCAAAACTGAGTGCTAGTGGCCATTATTTCAGACTAACACCCTTAGTTCACTTTTAGATTTTGGAAGAAATTGCAAAAAACCTTAGGCACTCATCTGACTTTCAGTACAACATTTTACCCATAGATGGATGGGCAATTAGAATTGGTGGTACATGTATTTGAAGATATGCCATATAGCTATGCCATTGAATCCAAAGAGAGTTGAGATCAATATTTATCTCTAGCTGAATTTGTCTACAACAATAGCCATCAAACTAGTTTAGGCATGGCTCCTTTTGAGGCACTATATGGTAGAAGGTGTAGAACTCCACTTTGTTAGATGAATTAGGTGAGAGTAAGCTCATAGGATTGGATTTAATCAGGGATTCTAAAGAGAAAGCTAGAATGATAAGGGATAAGTTAAAGGCTACCACAGATAAACAAAAGTCATATGCTCACTTGAAGCAGAAAGATATTGAATATATAGTTAGTGAAAAAGTGTTCCTGAAGTTATCACCATGGAAAAAGATACTCAGATTTGGCAAGAAAGGGAAATTGAGTCCAAGATTCACTAATGTATATAAGATCACAAAATTTATGGGGACTGATAGCTTTCTAACTAGCCTTACCAATAGAATTGCAATAGATTCATAACATGTTCCATGTCTCACTGTTGAGGCGATATCAATATGATCCTACCCATGTGATACCTATGGAAGAGATTCAGGTATAGCTAGATTTGACTTATGAGAAAAAGCTAGTATAGATATTGGCTAAAGAAGTAAAAGAATCAAGGGATAAAGCTATACTAATGTTGTGGAAGCACTATAAGATGGAGGAAACCACATGAGAAAGCAAGGAGTAGTTGAAGGCTTAATAACCACATTTATTCTCACTAATTAATTTCAAGGATGAAATTTCATAAGAGGGGAAGGATTGTAATGCCTATAAATCTTAGTTTCATAAATAGTAACTTTAAGGCATGAATAGTTTGTCGGGATGCTAAGGCACCATATAATGGCCAGAAAAGGACGTACTAGTCATAAAAGTTTGATATGAAAGAAAATGATGAAAATGAAAGAATTAAAATCTTTTAGGAGAACCAATAAATTATTTTAGGCTAAGAACTAGTGAATAGTAACCTTAGTTGAGTTTATGTCGAGAATGGTCTAGTTCGTGCCTAGAAGGACCTAAAAATAGCATACCTTATAAGTTAAAATTTCCAATGAGTCTATTGGTGAAGGAATTTTAATATTCTGAGGTCATTTGATATTTATTTGAAATTTCTTAATTTTGCGAGTGAATAATAACCCTAATTCCCAAAGGAGTTTTGACTCGAGATTTTATAGGACCATTAATGGGTACTATCGAGAATTTTTTGCACTAAAACCATGATTTTTGGAAGTTTAGAGAAATTATTTTTAAATTTCTAAATTTTAAAAGAAAATTCAATTAAAACGAATCATTAGATCAACACATGGCTTGATTCGAGCAATCCAAGGACTTAATATAAAAGGCCTTTTCACATATAGTGTGTCATATGTACCAAAAGACCCCATCTTCCTCCTCTCACCCCTAAAGCTGACACCATTAATATCCACTCTCCTCTATTTTTCTTCTTTTTCTTCCTCTATTTTGTCCAAAATCCAATAAACTTTTTATGGTTTTATGCCTCCACAGTCCTTTGAAGCCACTCTAACTAATAGAATTCAAAAATAATGGCTCAAAAGTGAGATATTGACACTTGATGAATAGTGTCAAATTTGGGTGTAAGTGATTCTACACCACTTTTTATTTTTGTTTTAACTAGTTCTAAGTAAGCCTAGCTTAACCATGTAACTAGCTTTCAATTTGGAGTTATGTAGAATTTTTGAAAATTTTCTAGACCCTAAAATTTGTGTGTTTATATAAAAAGAGGAAAGGCTTAGAGAGGAGAAGCATCCAAAGGCTTGAAGTGGTGAATAAGGGTGTTTTGACACCCTAAGTATGTGAATTTGATGTAATATGTGTATGTTACCATATGTGTGCATGAATGTGTGTATAAAAGTGTGTATAGAAGTGTAAGTGTATATGTGCATGCTAAGGCATAATGCTTATGTAAGTATGTTAGTGTGATTATGAGAAACCTATGTGTGTCATTAATGTGTGAGAAATGCATGTGTATATGTGTGGTTGAATGGTGTGCATGAGGTGAATGTTAGTATGCCTTTGTGTTTGGAAAGAATTGGTTGTGCAATTAGGCTAAAAAGTGAACATAAATTATGGTTGAAATGTGAAATTGATAAAGAATAATAATGGTTGGTAAATATATACAGTAGGACCTAAAATGTGGTAAAGGATAACAAGTATGTATATGGGTAAAAATGGATATTAATAGTAATGGTAGTATGACATGGAATGGATAACTACACAGAAGTGAATTAGATGAAAGAATGCAAGTAAATGTGACATTGAGTAATGGCAATAGTAATCATATGAAGGTGCAAAAATTGTGATGATAATGATATATGATAATGATGTAAGTGAGAGGAATTGCATGATGATAATGGCTTAAGAATTAAGAGCATAGAATTGACCAATAGTGACATGATAGTAAAATTAATCATACTTATGAGACATGTAGAAATGGAAATATGCATGTAATTGTGATGAATATAAACTATAATATGAGTAATGATGAACGACCTATAACAATGTCAATAAATTTGGTAGTTAGAAATTGCCTATATTAGTTAGACACTCGCTGGATGGGTTGACCGGTCAACTAGGGAATTAACAGTTGCTAGGGGTTTAGGTCCTTTTAGGCCATTGCCTATGTATATGTGATGGTGATTGTAGCCACTGAGGTTTTAATTAAGGGCACTGCACACTTGATTATTAAGAAGTCCATATGAACTGATCCCTACTTACCCATGTTTATTGTGGATTTAGGAGGTCCCACGGGGATGATCCCTACTCTCTACCCCTGATGATTTGTTAACTAGGATTTAAGAGGTCCTATGGGGCTAATCCCCGCTATCCCTATTACTATTAGGAGGTCTACCAAGACTAATCCCTACCACTCTGATTTAGGAGTTTTTTATGATGTGATCCCTACTATCGGATGGAGTTAGGTAAGTTTAGCTACTAAGGTCCAAAATGTGGGCCAATGCATTGTCTAGATCCCACTATCTAGTGTCTTTAAGAATAATCTTTCTAGTATGGGCCTAAGTGAGTAAAAAAGGGATATACACACTTAATATAACAATAATGACTTTTGTATGACTTAACTAGCACAATTGAAAATAATGGAAAGTATTATTGGTAACTTGGATCTACTATAAAATAATTAAAAATAAGTGATAGAACAAGCTAATAAGTGGCATAATTGAATTTTAATGGACCTGCATCGCTACATAAATTGCATGGTGTGTGCTATTGTTTTGTTGTGTGTCTTATCACATATATATTACATTAAATTCACCATTGAGTTTATACTTAGCACATCGGTGTTTTGATGCACAGGTAGAAAATACTAGGGAGTTGATCAGCCTTATCACCTGTAGTGTAGCTGGTAACATTTTAGGGTACATTTTTGTATATTTTATGTATATAGAGTTAGGCACTCATGTATGTATAGAGGTTTTGGGCCTAGGATATTAAAATGGTTAGAAATGTATTTTGATATACTGTAGTATGTAAATTATAACCTAGAGTAGTTAAATGAATGCCTATGCATATGTATGCCTAAATATCTGCATGCTTAAAATGATTTAGGTCTGAGACCCTATGTTTGTGTGATAGTATATTGTGATATGGATGATTGATTGGAGGATAAGATGGGTCCAGGATATGACTGTAATACTGAGAACTGATATAAAAGTATTTTTAATAGGTTTACAATTTTGATTTTTCACCCGGGTAGCCGTTATGCTACTCAAATTTCTATAAATTGAATTATTGTCCTATAAAGTGGTTTTATTAGCTAATTACAATCCATATGAGAATAACATAGGATAATAAACAAAAAATAATAGGAATCCATCACCGAGATAGTTAGGGCTATAAGTGTTAAATGAATAATAGTTGGGGGTAGTGGTAAGATGGGTAACCTACGGGAATTAGCATCTCCTATTGGGTTCCTTCAGGATTCGGATATGGGGTGTTACAACACACACACACACATTGACATTCATAGGGCCATTCAGCCATAGAAGGAAAGGCATATTCTACACCCATTCTTCCATCACACAACCTCAATTATACACTCATAAGTTATCATTCATGCAAATATATGCATAGTTGTCAATTTTGGCTAACACATGACCAACATCATTTCCATACATTAATCAATAATTCACATATCATGTAACATATACAACACACACACACACACACACACACACTTTCCTACAGTTATTTGGCTATGACCTTAAATACATATTCCATACATAATTATCCATAAAATACAATGCTCATATATTAGCATACATCAATTTAACTCAATTTATCATGACTAGCATCCATTATGTGACATAACACATGCATACACACATATAAGGCCATTTGACCATATCGCCACCAATACATCAACTTGCTTCATTTCCATTCAAATGCATCTACTATAATAAAAGGCATTAAATCACATTCACCTATATCTTAAAAGCATAATTTAATGCCCATTTAACTACCTAATTACCTTTTTTAACTAAACATACATATATACACAAATTTAAATATTAAGGCCTTCATTTATTTTGCACAAATTAATTTGATTACACTTACTTCTGAGATTCAAAATACACCATAGAGTCTGTCTATGCCTTTCTTTTTCCTTTATTAGTCTGTTTCTTGCTTGGCTAAACTATAACTTATAGACTCTATTCGTTAAATTCCATATAAAGTTATAAAAGTGTTTAAAAATCAATAAAACTAGACAAATATGCTCTTAGGAACTAAGAGAATAGTAGAAAAATAGTAGAGTTCGAAAAATCTTACCCGAACTAAAAATGATTACTATTCATCGAGGTTTAAAATTAAGCTTTTCATCTAATATTTCTACAAAATCCCACTTTACCTAATGTCTAAAGGGTATAGAGGAATTAAAGAGAAGAAAATGGGGTTTCTCTATTGGAAAAAGTTAGCTGCCAATAGAGGAGAAGAAGAGAGGAAGAACAATATTTCCAAATTGACAAAAAATAGTGAGTTTGAATTTTATATATGTGGGGTTTTTGGAAAAATTAAATTCTTTCTCTCTTATCTTTCAATTTTTTAAAACTAAACCTCACTTTCTTTTCCCCAATTTAACTCTCAAAAATACAATTAATTAACATTTCATAAGCTTCTAAAAATTAGAGCTCAAAAATCATAAAATGAATAAAAATGCATAATTTCATATAACCTGATTTTAGTAAAAATACGTCTTGATCTCCAAAAATTCCAATTGTAGTGTCAATAGGCTAATTAGAATTTTTTGAGTATAAGGTTGTATAAATTCTGAAATTTTTTGAGCAATTTTTGAATATTTTATAGTTTAGCTAAAACTTGGTCACTATTCATATGACATTGCTGCAAAATTTAAATGTCATTTTTAACCATCTAAATGACCTCGTTTTGACTTCAAATTTCACCAATAAATATTTTATAGTTAATACTTCGATTCAATAGGATTAGTGTCCTTAGCCTCAAGAAAATACTATTCATATCCTGAGAAGAACTATTCATAACACTAGGATTTTTCGAGCATTACATTAAGATATGCTACACTTTTTACAATGTTTGATTTCTTAAATTAAAATTTTCTTACTCTTATGTAATATATTACCAATAGCATTTACAGTAGATTTTAATCATATATTCACAACATATATATAACATATCATAACCTAATATATCATTAAGGAGATTCATTACAGGCAACCCATTTTAGAGTATTTTTCACGATATTCAATTTAAGTTCTATAATATTAATATTAGTATAACTAGGTCATTTCTTAACTTAGCTTAAGCTTATATTAGACAGACAACACCTTAATAATGATTAGCAGGATATCGACACGAAGGGTCTCACCAAAAGTGCAATGGCATGCATTCTGGACCTTATTATGGTTACACCTATATGGAGTTGTGTGTGTGTGTGTATCTGAAATAACTATATGTGCAGTGGCCCTACTAGAACTTACTACTGCTACACCAGTATGGGGTTATATAGTGGCCCTGCTATACCTTACTGCTACTGCAATAGCATAGAGTATATATATCTATAATGAATATATGTGCACTAGCCAAACTGGACCATACTATTACTACACCAGTATGGTATAAGACTGAATTACCCTAGCAACTGCTATTTATCCCTACTTTACTAGTCAACCTATTTAGTAGGTGGTCTAACTCATATGGGCTTTTCTTAATTCTCATTACATTTATCTTTCCAATCACTTCTATGCCATTTACACATCATAAGAAATTGAGTCATATTCATAATAAACATCGACACCTTATCTTAATTATATAACTATATGGAAATACACTTTTGTAATTTCTCATTATAGCACATGATTTCACACAATTTCTCTTAAATATTATAGTGATGAATTCACAATACCATTACATCATTTGTATTATATACATCCTTAATATTGTATACTATCTATAATTCATGACTTAAACCTTCTTAACCTCCTATTTCTTCTCATAGTCTATCTTTTATTTAATTACACATTGTTCTATATATCCCTTTTTATTTCATATGCATATCATTCCCTTTACTATTTATTTATTATCATACATTTCTCTTATTAATAGTGTCTTAGTATTTATAAAATTATCATTTCTTATATCTTCACCATTATGATTTGCAACAATTATATATATGCATGCCTTATATTAATTACTTTGGCTAGATAGTTTCTTATCTTTGTATATTAAACCTTATTTAAATTCTTGTTAAATCACTTCACGTATTCTATCTTAGCTTACATCCTTTACATATATTCCATTTAATTTATTTATTTTCTCTTCATTTATTATTATCATTATTCCAAATTCTTATTCATTTACTTAGATATGCCCTATATTTCCTTTTATTTCCATAATTTTTATTTATTTTATTTAATAACATTGACTTATTTATACATATTCAATTACATCTTATCACTTCTTAAAGATATTAAAACCATTTCAATTAGTTTGATAATTATTTCTAAATGTCTTAAAATTTCATATCATTTTTCTACTCCTTATGTATAGATGACCTAAAACTTATTTATTTAGTATGTACATATTACATTAATACATGTAATTGGCATTTTGTCGTATTTGGTAACATTCTCTTGTTTCTTTGTATGTGACCTAATACTTCCTTTTACTATATATATGTCATTTATATAAAATTGCTTTGTCTTTTTATGTTCCTTTTTTTTTTCCTTTGTTTTAACTTAATAATTACCTCAAATATTATTTTAACATTTTTAATTGGACCTGATTTAATTTAACTGACTATTTTCATACTAATTATATATTTCCATATATTTTTAATTTTTTTTATTTATGTGTAGGCATTACATTATTTTCTTATTGCGTCTTTATTCATAATGATATACTTATGTTTATCCATGTATCATATATTATTCTATTTTATTTCATATATATACATTCCTAGATTTCTCGAATCTAATATAGTTTTAGTAATTATTTTCCTTGATGCCATTTTCTACCAAGCTAAATTTTTCTCATATAAATACTCTCTTCCTTTGCTTATGGATTTTCTATGTTTAATCATTCATTAATCATTAATTATTCTTTTTATTTTCTCTAATTTGTTTTCATATAACATTTCCCTCTCCCTTATAAATTTTGACCTCACTAAATTTAGTTTATTTTTATTATGCTATCACCTTTCTTAAGTTATTCACACATTTTTAATTATAACTAAGCTAAATGTACCAATAAATTACACATTTTTCCTTAGTTTCCTTTTTATGTACCATTTGGCTAACATATGGTTTCATGGTTCTAGATTTTCTTTTCATTATTTCCACTTTTATATCCTCTCATATAAACTCTACTTGCATGCCTAAATAATTACATTTCACATAAATTATCCTAACATATCCTAGCATCAAAATTTGCTAACTTTCATCCACATAAACAAGTGTATTCCACAACAAAAGTTCAAAGAATTAGAATACACATACATCTCATGGTTAAGCCCATTAATTCTTTACCTTCTCTTCCTTAATTATATCTCATCATCATCCCTTCTCTATTTTCTAATAACTCCATAACCATGATCATCATGACAAATTTTGTGACACCTCCTACTAAATTTTTGAAGAAACCTAATAAACAGTGCACTTCCCGCTAGGTCACCCACCCTGAAATTCTCCCATGATTATTTATTTAACTTTTACTTATTCTTTACCATTTAATCCTATATGACTCTAATTTTAGTTCTATCCATTCCTATAGTTTATTTAGGTTCATACCATTATATTCAGGCTAATACGAAGCAAATTCAAGTTAGTAAGGTTTTTCCTAAAATTGAGCAACATGACGGTTGCTCGGGTCACAAACTAAAAATTTCAACTTAAAAAACACTTTTATAATAGATTGTCAAATCTCCTGGACCTTTCTGGTTAACCAGACATCAACTTAACCTCACCATTCTATCAATAACAACACAGGCCTTAGGCCACAATCAATAAAAATACAAGTTAGAGCATCAGATTTGTAAAACATCAACAAAAACCATACATTTACAAAAGGGATTAAAAACTAGTTAATTATAGCATAGTATGTACACATATAATTTCATCTTGTGTCCCTTATATACATAACACCCATTTCCCACCTAAGTACATGGAGTGCAAAACTATACAAAGTGTACATTATCCACCTTTTAATGAATGACCTTTGAACTTTGTTGCACGTTTTACGAGGCCACATCCTTATTCTGGTTACTGCACACCAAAATAGATACGTTGAGTATATAATATACTCAATGGTTAATTCAAGCATTTAAAACATATCTAGCAGTTTATTCATACGTATGTAATCATAGTATTATCTTATTCTAGTTTTAAGGTACCACCTAGATTATTAGCATGGAAAATTACCAAATTACCCCTATAAGTGTTCTTGTCAGTAAGTTATCCAATGATCATTTTAACTTATATAGATTATAGTTTTAAGATCATTATCAACAATTGCATACATAGTCTTTAATAGTTAAGCTAGTAGATAATACGCATGAAAAATTACCAAAATGCCCTTACATTACATTTCAATGTTACATGTAATCTATATTGTTCTTATTTAATTTATTTTAGATGGCATATCTAGAAAGACTGCACTGATAAACACTAGATCTAGAGGGAATAAAATAGTGTAGTGATCCATAATCTGGACCGGATCGCTGCACCTGCCTAATTAAGTTATATCACCCAAGGTGTAAAAAATAAAGGGTAGTCTACCTAGCAGACTGGTCTATCCAATAGACTAGTACAGTGGCCCTTAGAGACCTATATCGTTGTACAGACAAAAATTAATATTGGCATCAAGTGGCATGCATAGAAGGTTGTCTATCCAATAGACTAGTATTGTGGCCTTAATATAGTCCTAGGCTATTGTACCGACCCTGTCTAAAAAATAGACAATGTAACAGCTGCTAAAATCCTTAACTTGATTGATCAACCCATCTAGTGGGTGTCTAACTAAAGGGCCATGTAACCTCAAACTATGTCCATTTCTTTACTGATTAACTTTTTATAATATTCTCATGTCAAAAATAGATAGTTATTAATTTAATCACACAGTCAAATTTTAGCCCAAATAGTTATGGACCCTACTAGATAGTTCCAGGTCACTTTTATGGTAGTATTTTTAGGTATTGTCATAGCCAATATTTAATTTATAATTTCCCTAGTTTTATTTCACATTGAGTTACCATTTATTATCCTTTTACTGTCTATATGAATTATGGGTTCAGGTAATGGACATTTTAGGATAATTTAGGTCCCTTCCTTACTTTGTGGCAATTAATTTAAAGCTTATTTCACCCTATTTTTTAATGCAGTTTTCACAATTTATTTCATACATTCATAAGCCTAAAGCCAATAACCCTTAGGCCACTTAAAAGGCTAAAACATAGGCTTACATGCCACTACTAGTAGTCACATTATAATAGCCATTTTAGGTACATAATTTAGGGATATTATTTATTTACAAGCCATAGCCCTTAAAGGCAAATTATAAGCCACTTTTCATACCTCATTTGTAGCCAAGTTTGAGTTCATTTTTCATGCCAATTATTAACCACATTTCATGTCATCTTTAAGCACATATATTACCTTATTTCATGCCAAACTAACAAAGTTAGACATGCTCTTATTATCATGTTTATCGTACATAACATTATACATATAACATCAACATTTTCATGCCATTTCCCTTACTATAACTTTCCTGTATACCTATATATTGACCCTAATCATAAATTTTATTCGTGTTCATCATCCATTCATGTTCTCATACATAGTATAATCACTTCCACTCCTACCAATTCACATTACACTACAAATCAAGGTGGTTTATGCATAAACTATGTCTCCACCTTTCTTTAAGATTTTCTTTGCTTTAATTCACCTTAACAGCCATTAAAACACATCCCCATAGAAGTTAGGCACCTTAAACATCAAATTCTAGAAGTAAAACTCAAGAAAGCTCAAGGAAACACAAGGAACTCACCTTAGACTGCTTTCTTTAATAGCTTCTGACCTTGCTCCCTCTTGTGATTTTTAATTAATTCTTAAGGACTCTTTTTCCACTAATTCTTTTTCCTTTAATTCCATAACATCCAAGAATGAATTTAGGTGAGCAAAATTTTCTACAACAGAATGAAAAAGAGGAAGAAAATGCCCAATCCTCCTCTTGCTAGCGCCAGTTCTAGTAGTAAGGAGAGGAAGAATTTCATCCATTTTTTTAGTGGAATTTCATACTTGTCAATCATTTTTGCCACTTGCCATGGCCCTTAAGTGAGTTGTCTAGGTGTGGGTGGGTCCCACAGCCACCTAAACCATCCTTAAATAGCTCAATTTTTGGTAAAAGTTCAAAAATTCACTAAACTTCACACGGACGTCAAAAATTACACCTTTTATTTTAAAATTCATATTTTAATCCCCTTTACATTCTCGTAAATTTTTGCTACCAAATTCCATCGATAAGATAGTTTTTAGCTTGCTTCGATTTGCATGCCAACTTAAAAAATTATGAGAATTTGCTAAGAACCTCATAATTCAAAAATTCTTTCACCAATGGACTCAGTGTAATTTTTGAGCTTCAAGGTCTAATATTTTTGTGTTTGTTCGGGTACATCCCGAGTAAATCTCAGCCTAAAATATTTTTATTACACAGAGGGTTACTTACAGTTTAAAATGAATTATTGGTTTTGCTAAATTTTTAACATTTGCCTTTTTCATCAATTTAAAGCCCCTTAAAGTTTCATGAGTAGTGCCACTAGCTCGTTTTATGTGTAAGTGACTGAAAACCCTAAGCACACTTCTCGGACCTAGTGGCACTTTTCATATAGCCTTGAACAGTAGGCATACAGTTCTTCTCCTCTTAAGAAAATTTTGTCCTTGAAATTACTTAGAGTGAAGAATAGAGGATACTATGCTTTCATCTATTCTTCTAGCTCCTAGGTAACTTCTTCATTATTGTGGTACCTCTATAGCACTTTAACCAGTGGTATGTACTTATTCTGCAACTGCTTTACTTCTAAAGCCAAAATCTGAATTGGTTCCTCTTCATAACTCAAATCAAGCTGTACTTTAACATCTACCATCGAAATCACATGGGATGGATCCGATCTATACATCTTAAGCATAAAAACATGGAAAACATCATGTATCTATTGTAGCTCAGGTGGTAATGCCAGCTTGCATGCTAAAGGTCCAACCCTTTCTATAATTTTATAAGGTTTAATGAATCTAGGACTTAATTTCCCCTTTTTCCCAAATCTCAGCACCTTTTTCCATTGAGAAATCTTCAAGAATACTTTTTCACCCATTACTTACTCAATATCTCTCTGTTTTAGGTCAACATATGATTTTTGTCTATCAATAGCTACTTTTAGCCTTTTCCTAATCATTTTAACTTTTTCCTTATCATCTCTAATTAAATCCACACTAGAAATCTTACTTTCCCCAACTTCACTCTAACATAAGGGAGTTCTACATCATCTGCCATATAATGCTGCATATAGGGCCATTCCTAAGCTAGACTAGTAATTGTTATTATAGGCAAACTCTGCCAAAGATAAGTACTAATCCCAATTTCCCTTAAGCTCAATAGCACATTCTCGAAATATATTATCAAGTATCTATATCACCCTCTCTCACTGTCTATTAGTATGAGGATG
>CANXYI011068504.1:0-15230 GCA_948208565.1 Hura crepitans
TGTGATTTTGAAAATTTTTTATTTTTCTTGAATTGAAGATTTTTGCAATTATTCTTCAATTTTGTGAAAAACTATGTTTTGTTACAAAAATTCCAATTGTTTTTGTTTTCCTTTTCGAATGTAGTTAACCTCGTTCTCATAAATTGAACATGCTTTTATGAGGTTAAGGTTTCCTGTCTTTGGTTTTTCAATGAAAGGAAAATCAATCTCATTTTTGTTTACCCTAAAAGATATGCATTCATGTTTTACTGTATATAGAGTTATCATCTGTATGAAAGTGTCCCTAAGATTATATTATGGTGCAAATCTTTCATGAGGAAGGAAGGAGTTCTGATGCAAAGGTTTTGAGCAGTTATGGCTGCTTCAGTTTTACACCTAAGGATTATTTTTGTTTTGTTTGCTGCTATTACACTTGCCTATGATTCTTCACAGTATTTTTGAGGGACAATGCTCTCTTTGATGCAATTTAAATATGCACCAGTATCAAAAAAGGAGATGGCTTCGATTTTAAAGTCATCTAGGAAAGTAAAGTGATTTTAATGAGGTATTTTTAAGAAGTAATCTCTCTTAAGAGGAATAGAAAATCTTCAGGGATAGTCTTTTATTTTTGTAGGACTTGAATGGTTTCAGTTGGGATGATTTCCTTTATTTTAGAATTTTCTTTTATAAGAAGACTAGTTGCTAAAGTTTACATTAGCTTTGAGTCCTTTTCTTATTTTTCTTTGAGGGTTTTGATTTCTATTTTTATGATTTTTAGTTCTTTTTGAAGGGTTTTGATTGTGGCTGCGGGCTTAGAGGATTTTTTCTTTTGCAGGATTGAAGTGAGGTCATAGGTTTTTTGGGGCAAAAGAGAAAGTGTTGATGTTGAAGGGATATTTATAGTAGCTTTAAAGGATTTAGTGAGCTTCTTTAGATATTCTTTTTGAAGTTGTTAAATTTCAATTTTTTGTGGATTTTCGATTTGTTTTGAATTCTTATTTAAATTTTAAGGTAGCAATTTCATCGACCTATAATGCTATTACCTGTGGGTTCAGAAAACTCTGTTTCACTTTCAAAAAGAAGAAGGGCTTTAATTTTATGCATTATTTCTTCTTCGTGTTAAAGTTCATTGAGTTTCCTATTGATCCTACAATATTTTGAAATATGACCCTTTTTGCCACACTTATAGCAAGTAATATCTTTTTTATTGGATTTCTATGATTTTTAGGGTCTTGTTTTAAAATGTTTATTTTTGCAGTATTTTTTGGATTTTTTATAGTAATCTTTATTATTGGGTTTTGAAGGAGAATGATGATTAGTTTTCTTATAATAATTTTCTCTTTTGTAGGTTCCACCACAATCAAGGATGACTTCTTTTGTAGAATATTCAAACTATTTGCAGAAAGATCCTAACTCTTTTCTAGTTTTTTTCATTGCCCATTTTAAATGTTTTTGTAACTTGAGATCTTGGTAGATCTTTAGACCTTATTAATTCACCATAGGTTAGCAGATTATAAGGGATTTTCCCCCCAAAAGATTTTTCAATTTTATTCCTAAATTTTGCTCCTAAAAGTGTAGGAAGACCAGTAAGAAACCTTTCTTTCCAGAAAGGTTGATTGGAGTCATCTCTAAGCATTAAACGTGTTAAAAATGTATTTTTGTAATATTTAAAATCACTTAGTTTTTTGCACCTTAGGTTTGACAATAATTCTGAATTTTTGTCCCTACTATAGGAAGGATCACCTAAGAAATGAGATAAGATAGTATAGATAAAGGTACTAACTACATCTTGTATAGGTTGCCCTCACTCATCGAGAATAAGAGTTTCATCTTCTTTAGTTTGGATAGCTCTCAAGATTTTCATGTGTTATTGTGGTGTGAGATAGAAATCCCACCATCTTTTTAATTATCCTGAGAAACCTATAATAAGGAGCTCGGCTATAGCTCTATCAAAAGTTCCTATTTGGGTTTTATAGGTATCAGCTACCATGGTCTTTTGTTACAATGGGCCAAGGATATTGTATTCAAACATTTTAACCCAATCCAAGTTCAATGGCACCTTCATCTATGAATGGAATGTAGATGGAATGTACGTGTGCGCGCGCATGCCTGTATATATATATATATATATATATATATATATATATATATATATATAACTTTCATATAAACCATAATATAGTAATTATTAAGATAACATTTCACAGTGGAACTAGCTGTAGCATCAAAATCCATTCATTTTAAATAGGCATATAGCTCATTACCTATAGATTAATTCACATAGTTCATACATGCATGCCATCCTTACAGATATTAAATAACATAACTCTTATCTTTAAGTAACTTAAGTCATGTACCATATTTCATGTCACCAATCAATACATTTTCAATTAAATATACCAAATGTTATGTATCATATTAATATTTAATTCATGCAAGTGAAACATAACATACATATAAATTTTGTATTGGATACTTGGTAGGTGTTTATACATGCCATTAATGCTATAAGAAATCACATACATGCTTTCAAACACATATTATAAATTTATAGAATTTAGTTAAGTCATTTATTTAACCATTTATCAATTTTATTATTTTAGGCCCATTTCTCCCTAGATGTGTCTTGAGTGTCTAGGTAACAGGATGGATGTGATAGTGCCTTTAGATTGTTATCTTGACACAAAGGTATGAGTTATGATAGTACCTTTAAATTGCCATCTCAATAGTATCCAAAGGTATGAGAAGTGGCATTAACATTGATCAATAATGTAAGAAACAAAGATAATCGAAGCTATACAAAGGTGCAGATCTACTAATGTCCCTATTTGGCATGCCAACTTGTAACACCCCGAAAAATCTCGAAGTTATAAGTGGCATTTTTTTTAGTCAAATAGTGTTTCTTAGATATTGTAATAGTGTTAATTGTTTAGTTGTAGGTATTATTTATAGATGTATTAAGATTAGAATTCTAAACAACACTAAAGATATTTATAGGGATTAAACCTTGAAAGTTTATCAAAGTAGTGGCATTATGTGATTAATACCCTTATTAGGACAAATTCCAAATTTTGAATAATTCTTTTAACAAATTAACTCAAAAATTAAACTCTTGTCAATAATAATAATAATAATAATAATAATACTTAATTTTATTTTCGAAATAATAAAAATCAATAAGATTTTGAAATCTAGGGGAATTAAACTCTATAGATAATTGAAATAAAGAAATAAAGGAAATGAAATTTAAAATTAGTATATATTTAATTGAAGATTTAATCATGACCCTTGAAATAATATTTCAACATAAAATCTTAACCATTCAATATAATATAAATCAATAAAATTCTAGAAATCTAAGAACGTTGTAAATTATAAACAAAAAAGGTTTTTATGCTTCTAACTCATTCTAGCCAATAGATTTAAGAACACATTTTAACTTTGAAACACTCAAAAAAAATAAGTATAAAATGTGACGTCCATGTACTTTACCTTTATGTTTAATTAATCATAATTATGTGAGTTTGTATTATACCAGGATTAATAGAAAAAAATTTGGAACACAGATAAATTGTTAAAAGAAGTGAAGACCCCATAGATGTGTGGGAGGGCATAAACACTATAATTGTGAAAGGAGTAAATCGATTTGATTGTTATGAGGATTTATTTTAAGGGCAGCATAGGTTGTATAAAACAAAGGAGAAAAAATATATAAATAAGATAAATAAATAACAATAATATAAATGAAATGAAATGAAAAGAGGACCAACTACTAGAAACTTTAAAGAGCAGCAAGAGGGAAAAAAGAGATGGTCAAAGGAAATTGAATGCCGACATTGGTAGCAGTGAGCATACTTGACGATGAGCCATGGCATAGAGAAGGGGACGAGCAACTTATATGGTGACTAGAGGAGGAGAGGAGAATTTGAAAAAGAAATTGAGTTATCAAAGGGCATTGTGATGTTGTTAAGTTGTTGTATAATGACGAGAATATGTTAATTAGGAAATAGGTCAAGGAATCTTACTAGTTAGAACAAATGAGGACCCAAAGCTATGAAATCTCCACTACTATAAGATTGGGGGATTTGAAGGATGTTTGGCTTATGGAACCTCTATTGCTAGAATTTTTGCTACAACAAAGCATGCCTAACTACAATTGAAGTGGGCAGAGGAACGATGTTGATTTCACAGCAATTATGTGTAGATTTTTAGAACCACAATTTATCGATTATAAAAAGGAAAATTTAAGTCAAAGGTATAGAAAAATAGATGTTAATTGATACCTCGGTCCCTAATTAAAGTAAGACCATAACTTCCTAATGAGATTTTAGAATTCAAACTGTATAGCAAAAGGAGTCACAAATGGAGTGGATGGCTATTAAAGGTTATAAATTTCATAAGATAAGAGAAAGCTTAAGATTTTGCTAAGTATGAGATTAGCGATGACCCATTTTCATGGAGATAACACTGAGGTGGTGACTAGTTCAAGAAAGGCTACGATAGCTTTATTAATAACTCCAGTGGCATTGATCATGAAAATTTTGACATTAGTGTTATGGAATAAGTCAAAATTCTAGTAGATGGTGAATTGGATTGATAGTAGCAACTTCTTGAGAGGCTAGGGTTCCGATTCTACTACAAATTTAGTAGTAGTTATGTTGTGAGCAAGGCTGTAGTAAGGTGAAGGCATGATAGGATGTTGATATCAGAACTGGTTTAATTTGTGCAGTCAATTAGAAATGATCAAGAGTGATATAGAGGGCTAATTTTTGGCAAAATTAGTGAATCGAGGATATAAAGTTAGCTGCTATGAATTCAGATGAAAGGGAAATGCTATGTTATTCTTATGGAATAGAAATAAGGTTGCCATTGATCTTGATATGGAAGAGAAGTGGTAGAGAGGCATATTGATTGGAACTAAACAGAAAGGGAAGGTAAAGACAATCCAAATGCCAATATAGGCAAGGAAAAGGCATAAACATAAGTGAACTTAATCAAGGGTTAGGTATGTACTCTCTTATCTCTTAATCTCTCTAACTATATTTATTTCCTAAGTTGAATAGTTTTTGGTTAAGCTTAATGGAATGTGTTCTTACATTGATAATTATATTTTACTAACTTGACATCCTACAAGTACTATAGTACTAAGTAGGTTTTCATATGCGAGTATACATCGTATTAAGGTCACATATTAAATAATATACTCATAGAACAAGTACGAATATGGATAGCATCTTAGGTACTATAGGCAGATCAATTGTACACTTATGAAGTTATTATAGGTCACCAGAGAAATAATTAAACTAAGATAGGGAAATAGAAAAGTAAAGTATAATATGTAATAGACAAGCTGGTGATATTTATGGATGATTCTAGTTTCACAGACTAAGAGATATTTTGCCAGAGAAGACCTCCTTATATTAGGAGCCGTTGGTACTACCAGCCATAGGAATGATAATGCACTATGCAAACTAAACTCCTCACAACCTAGCATCTCTAAGTGGACACCAAGTAGAGTATGAACACATTGAGAATGCAACCATACTTGAAGAATAATTTTTAAAACTAACTCTAATAGGCATTAGGTAATTATCATTAAGTGTAAAGTAAGTATTATTAAATAACTAGGTTCCAATACCTCATTGGATCATGTTTTAGTAGTAAACATATTTTATGAACTCAAGGGGCCTATATATCTAATATTACAAATTGTATTACATATATCCTTAGATGGTTTTGCATAAACAAAGTATTGATAACAATTATACTCAAATCACATGACGTACCAACTGTGCATTAGTTGCAATACATGTTGTGTGCGACATCCCAAATATATGAGCTAAGTTAAATACCTACTCTTACAAGTTAATAATAATTAGACATGGATAAGTAAGGTGCATTCTAAAACATACAAACTTAGAGCATAGAATGACATAAAGAAATATACCTAACAGGCATAAGTAGGAAAGTGTTTTAATTATTTATAGCAGAGGAACCTTATTAGATATAATTTAGAGGTGATATTTGGCACATGTGCATTTTTGAGTTATTGTATATGAATAGTAATCCATGTTCGATTTATTGTGGACATTTTAAATAGTGTAACCATGTTCCTATAATAGAGCTTTTGTACACTAGTAGATTTCTATGCTAAAGAGATAGGCTAAATAGTGTACTAGTGACTAATGACTATGATCTTTTCAATAATCACATATAACAGTTTAAATTTGTCAATTAACCCAGTCTATATAAACATAAAAAAAAAAGAAAAAATCAACTTCAGTCGCTTAAGAATATTAGAATGATGTTAAGGAAATCATTTCGAGCAAGCATAGGAAACACTATGGAATTTCATAAATAGACAGAATAAGTATAACATTATGAATAATAAGATCATCTCAGTAAAGAATAGATGGTTCTCTAAACCTCTGAATACTATCAGCTACAAAACTAGTATTAAACTAAAATGCAGTAAATTAAGCAAATTATAAACTTATAATATAATAAAGACAAAGGCACTAGTGCATTTAATTTAAGTAGTGTAAAATTCAAGACCTAAAGCCTAGGGTAAACCTTTTGAAATCCAAGTTAGGGTAGCTTTGGCATGCTAGAGAGGGATTATTATATAGATCTGCAGTAGCTTACAGCTCAGCATCAGTGCCACATGAGCTATTTACAGTAATAGTGGCCAAGGCCACTAATGTTTATTAGCTTATTAGATATTTATAGTTTACAATAGTGTCGGGTAATAGGAAAACCCTCCTTGTCACCATTTATCAGCTTATAGTCTTATCAACCCCGTTTACCTTACCTTAGGGTCATTCTGGAAATGTGTTACCCATAGCTCTGGATAACTTCAATATACCAGATTCTTGATGAAAATTAATAAGTTTAGTTTAAAATGTACATTAATATGTATATAAACTATATTGGGATAAGGCATAAATAAATAATATTTTTGATAAATCAATTCATAATAGTAAATAAACTAGTATCTAGCCAGTAATGCGAATAAGTCATAATTCAATGTAAAGTATAGTATAACATTTATAGAATGTATTACATTAGTATCATACCAAACTTAAATGCTTCCATTGTAGGCTTAACAAATTAAACATGCACAGCTATCACATATGCATGACATGGTAAGCGAAACATAAGTAACCGAGTTGAATATGGGATATGTTAAGATCCATATGTTAGCTTAAAATACAGTTCTCATGCATACAGTAAGTGGCATCAATAGCACATCTTTATTTTCTTCTTTTTAAATAATTAACCTAGCTTTTTTAATTGAGTTATTAAAATATGAGACTTAAATATAATGGAGTACCACTGAGCGTATTTTTCTTTACGTGTTGGTTTTGCCTTGCACAGGTTATGGAGGAATGATGACATCAAGCAAAACATCGGTTGCACCAGAGGCACAAAAACAAGCATCATGATCCCAATCTATCAGAATTGGTTGTACATATAATTCCTTCTTTTATTTAAAGTATTTAGTGTTTAAAATGGCATGTACAAACTATATTTAATTAGGAATGCATATATATAAGTAATGTAATATGAGGTAAGTGTAAATAGGGTGGTTTGATTGTGTTTTAGTTCGTAGATCTGAGGTATTGTGAAAGTCACATGAATTGAGATACATAGAGGTGTATGAGTTTAGTTAAGATAGTTGTATGATGGTAAGTTGATATGTGCTAAAACTGACAGGATAAACCTTATTAGACATCTTCCTTTAAGGAAAAGTCTTTAGTTGTGTCCTTGAGTTGTCAAAAGGGCGACAGGTTTATAGATGTGATGTTATAGTGTTGATGCAGTTATTTGATGTTATTATAGTAGGTAATGATTGGAGGATTGATCTTAATGGTTTTACTATAATATACGTGCTTTTCTATAGGAAAATTTTTGGTAAGGCATTTGGATAACTATTATGCTGATGAAATTTAGTCCTAAACTATCCTTTAGTTTGAACAAATTTCCATAGAATGACGTAGTCAAAGATAAGTTTAACTAGAACCCTTTTTGCAACCTTGTATTGGGACTATTAGCATCAAGTTTAACCATAAGCTCACTTGTAATATCCTTTCTCTTAGATAATTAGTAGTATCTAAGGACTGGGTGTTACATAAAATCTAAGAAATGGTAGATTTAAAAAATAATAAATATATTAGCGAAAGATAAAAATAAGAAGATGAGGGAAAAATATATTTTGGTCGAATATGTATATAGTATAAGGATTTTTAGGCTAATTTATGTTGATTGGCATGTATTGTGATCTTAAATGGTTATAACTATTACTATTAAAATTTTTAGCAAATAGTTGCATTTTTAATAGGTAATCAACCAATTTAGAAGGATAATATCTAATTAATTCATGGAGGGGTTATAAAGAAAATAACATGACAGAAGGATGCCATAATGCAATTAAGGTAGAATTAAAAGATATTAATAAATTACTTGTTCATTGAGAGATTTAGCTATTGTTATTTGTAGTAGATTCGTTGGTACTTTCTATAGAATTCATATTCTATCTAAGTGTGGGATTGTAATTGATGAGACTCCCTTATCTAAGTATATTTTGAATCCTTTAAGTTACAAAATATTTATGTCCGTGCAATTAATGAAGTCAGTTCTGTGAATGTGATTAGAGATAGTTGATATAATATAAGTGATTTCTAGCAACTAATTAATGTGAGTTAAATAAGGATTTAATGAATTAGATAAGTTGTGAAGTAAGTGTGAATGATGGCTAAAACGTATATAGAGAAAACTTAAGGGAATTTCGTTATGATGTAGGAAAGGAATAAGAAAAGATAAAGGTTAATAGTTTTGATGCCTAAGTTTCTATTATGTCTAGAATTTCATTATATGATAATTAGGAAGTTATAAATAAAGTGTGAATAACTAAATAAGAAGTCGAGAAGATTTTGAAGAGATAAGTAAATGTATGTGTATTAAACATGAATAAATTAATGAAAATGGTATAATTATAAGTTTAAAAGAAATTTCATATATGTTTATGGGATAAACTATAAAGTTCGTATAATAAGGGTAAATTGATTTTGTTGTGCTAATATGTTTGAGATTAGTAAATATTGAGACAATATTGGAACTTATGGAATTGTTTAAAATTATGAATTAATGATAACTGAATTTGGCATTCAATGAGTTTAACCTATAGAGATGCCCATATGAATGTAGATAGATAGTGTTTGGATAGGTTGGCTAGCCAATTAGGGATAGTTTAATAGTTTCTCATAACACTTGGTGCTTGGGAATTTTTTTCCCTTGACCCGTTGTGGTCTATACCTTTAAGCCTCACTTTTGACCTTTATAGATCCATGGACTCTGTGGCTCTCGTATTTGATCCTATGTGTCTATGGCTTCTGTAGCCCCTGTCTGACCATTTTGGTTCATGGCCTATGTGGCTCCCATTGTTCCTTTTGGATCCACAGCTTGTGTGGCCCCTTATTGGTCATTACCAAGCCATTTTAGCCTAGATATCATGTTATCTAGGCTTGGATGTTTATCTAATGACTATGGGCAAACAAATGGAATAAATGAGATATTTAATAACTTTTTAAGTATATGATGATAACATGTACTTTGAGGGAAGCAATTAATGTTATATATTTAAAGAATGAATTTTCAATACTTATATGGAGCAATTTAATTATTAAGATTTTATTCGCATTAGGATAAATTCTTTCAAATATCTTAATACATAAATAATAGGTTAGTTATCTAACTTTAATATTTTAATTTAATTCTTATCAAACTCCTAGTATGTATATATATTTATATAATGAGAATAATAAATATGTTAGAACTTGTAAGAAATATGCTTAAATGTGAAATATTTGAATTTGTAATATTATGTGAATTAACTATTCATCATTTGAATTAACAAATTCTAGCTGATTGAATAAATCGAGTGTAATTAGTTAAATTGCTTATGTAAGTACTTATTTAATGGATTTAATTTATACAATCATTGTATATCTAGTTTTTATACATGTATTAATGATATTATTATTACCATTATTTTATTTTATGTTATGTTCAATTTGGACTATGCTTAGGTCATGAGAAAGGAAATTGACTGACTACTACAATAGATAGAAAAGTATATTATAGAAGAATTAAAGTTTACTAGGATTAGTTAATTGATATTTTACATCTTTCGTATATGTTAGAGAAAACTTATTTGTAATTAAGTGGATGATTATACATGTTTCTTTTTCAGAATTAATGTAAATGTATTGGAAAATCTTAATATTATACAAGTAGATAGTTCACTTTGACATTTGAGTTTTGATGATTGAAGTACTAAATTTATATGAGTGATTCTGAAATTTTGGTTATAATTAATAGTATGGATTGAGATTGAGATGATCTGAAAAATAGAGTTTGTATTGTTGGTGGACTATAGAAGTCTATTTTTCTACAGGTTTAATTGGGTAGTGTTCTTCGTATAACCACTATGCTACCAAAATTTCGAGCATAATGATCTAATATTAGGACCTAAAGTTTAAGAAAAATCATATTGATATCATATGGTTTAGATATAATATGGATAATAGGAGAATTGGATATGATCTAAAAGTGAAGTAGCATCTTCCACTTGAGTCTAGTGAATGGGTTAGTGTAAAGGGTGTTACACAAACTATCTTTACAGGCATCTAGATATCTTAGGTAGAAATGGGTTCATACTCATCAATTCCAGTTTCATTTCATTAAGATTTTATATACATAACACTTTTCATATGTACATCACATATGCATGTTTTCATCATGCCATATACTCCATGAGCCTTAAAGGCTATCATATTCCCTCATTGATTTAATTCCTCTTATTATCTTAGTCAACATAATCAGGCATTCATATTTTTCCACTTACCAAAGCATTTCAAAACATACTTTATTTGAATTTTTTTTATCATAATCACACATAGATTAAGCCTCACTAAGACAAAACACCCACCAATTGTCTATGGCATATAGCTTACATACATATATACATATATAGATAATACTAATTATATTAAAATTTAAAATAAATTTCCACGTATTGCATACTAATATGCATATAACATCTAACTAAACATATTGTCATAGTCTAGAGTTTGGCTTTATCGGACTTCCCCTCACTGGCCATCTGAGTTTGAGAATTCTAACTAAATAGAAAAGGGGGTTTTAAATGTAGCAACTACTACAATGCCTCTTGATCTCTTTAATTGGTAATTTCGGCCAAGCTTAACATTTGTACAAGAATTAAATTAATTTTACCTTTAAACAAGTTCCAAGTCATAACATATATTTTTAAGCTCATCTGAAGCATAAAAATCGAGGAATTGAAGAAAGCATTCAGTCTAAGCATATAAGTTTAGCTCGAACAAGAAATTTACCCAACTTTTTTTTGGCAATCAATCATATATTCATACATTTTAGTTTCCAAAAATATATTTTTTTCCTAGCATTTATTGTGATAAATTTAAAGATTTCTTCTAAGTCATCTAATATATTCACTTTAGTCATATATTAATTTACCTTTACCCATTTAATCCATTTGACAATTATTATTCACACACTAGTGCCTAAGCTTTCATTAATTTAACAAGTATTACCCTCAACTCTATTTTTAAAAGGACTTAGTTAACATAGGAATAAATTTTTAGTTTCTTAATTAGCTAATTATATATTAATAACAAGTTGAATTAAGCCTAAATTACATATTTAAATTATCATGTATTTTAAATTTACACATTTAAAACAAAATTCTCCTTTTCCCTTAATATAAAACCTTACTTAATTAGAAAAAATAGAATATACATATTCACATAAAGTTATATAGCTCACTAATGTCTATGAATATAGGGGAAAAAATCAAAGAGTATTCATAATCACTTTTGATATTACTAAGTTCCTATTCTTATATATGTTATTATTCTATGCTTCTCTTCTACGTAAAGAAGTTTGAAACTTCACACATTTGCTTACTTGTATTTAGGATGCCTAAAAATCATAGGAGTATGAATTACCATTTTTAAGTTTTCCAGTGTACTTTTAATTCATTTCTAAATATGTCATAAACTTAGAAGATACTTATAATTCTATACTTCTTCTAAATAAATATATTAGTGACTCTAAAAGTATTGTCCTGTTTGGTTTATCTTAGTAGTAATACAATTACAATATACATTAACGTCCTAAACAACAACTTGATTATAATACAAAGAACTCTAATTTATAGTAGTTGAATCTAATAAAATAACTGTTGTTTGCTACTATCTTATGCTTGAAAAATAAGCATAACCCTCTACAATGACATATCAACAAAATTTTTAGGCCATGGATAACCTAAATAAAACAACAATTAAATACTATATTAGATAGCTGAACTAGAAAATAATTCTACCAATTACAGCAATAGATACACCAAATTTCATCTCTTACAATGGGTAACGAAAATAAATGTTCACTAAGGATAATAACCATATTAGCAAAAATTCCATTTATAATATTATATCACTTTTGAAATTTGTATCAACTACACTTTTAGCATTACACAATTGAATTCTTACTCTTGTTAGATTTTGTAAATCTTCTACTCTTTATATACAAGACATTTTAAGCTTCAAAAAATCTATGCTTCTTATTAAATTATATCAAATTTTCTTATATATATATATGTGTGTATGTGTGTGTGTGTGTAATTTTCATCTAAAATCACTTGACTATGGTCTTTGTAACAAATAAGTTACTTAACTTTAATTCTTAACTAAAAACTCGTTAATTTACACTTTCTTAACAATAAAGTTTCCATAACTTACTATAGCAAGTTACTATCTTATTTTAACCCTAAAACTTATTTTACTTTTCACTCACGTCTTAAACCTTCTATTTCACTCCTAAAACTTCTACCTAAGGCTCTAATACCAATAATATGAGTCTACTCTATACTAGGATATTTTAGAACAATTTTTAACTTTTTTGGGTAGAGCTATGAGCTACTCAAGGATCTATAGTTATTTTTAGTAGTGAAATCTTAGGTTTCTCACTTTTTTCAACTTCTCGTACTCGTTTTGATATGTAGAGCTTACAACAAAGCCCAATGGTTCTTTGTTACTGAGAAAATAATTTTCAAACTTGCTTTGCCTCAAAACGAATTCTTTTAAATAGTTTGAAACCTTTTTTATAAATGTAGAAAATTTTTAAAAGATTCATTTAGAGAATTAATATGATTAATAATAGTATTTAACAGTCCTATTGTTGGATCTTTGTCCACTTTGTGATCTAGATGTAGACAATTAGGGAACTAACATTTCTTAGACATTAAAAATTTTTTCTATTAACATGTGATCCAAAAACCTAATAATAACATTAAACAACAATAAAGTCTTTGTATGCTTGCTACAATTGCAATGTTTGTTATGATTAGTTATGTGTATTTTGACAATTTCTTGACCACTAGACACTAGTTGCTTTTTAAAATACAATGCTTCATTCCTATTAGTAAAATTTATTAAGCATAATTTTTGTACAACACTTTCAATATTTCTACTAATTTAATTTTTATGCTGATGCACCACGTGAATAAACATCACTTATGATAGAAACATATGCCTTACTCGTGAACCAAAGTCCACAATGCTTTAGCTCTGCTCCACTCCTATTACCATAGACACCTTGAAGGTATGATCTTTTGTGCTATAATTGCCTTTTCTCACTCTTTAGCAGGTCTTACAACAAATCTCATTTTCTCATACCATTTTAAAGGCTATAAAGGTATATGGTAGCAAAAGTTTCTTAGAAAGGTTTTTAGAACTCATATAAGAAAATTTTAATTTTATTTCTGCTCCCCTAGCAATATAGTGTTGAAGTGTATTTATAGATACAAGAGCTAGTGCCTTAGTAGTATTTGTCGTGTCAAGCCTCAACTTTAAATCCGATTTTCCATAAGGATAGAAATGGAAAGTGGGGAATAAAATGGATGTACAAATTGTGTAGAGTCAGTTGGTGTGAAATACAGAGCGAAAAATGATCGAAAGGCAAAATGGTAATTTCATGAAAAAGCTAAGGGAAAAATGGAAAATTCACTATTCATAGTCAAAAAGAGGACAGACACATATGGGAGTAATAAGGAAATGATATATGGCTGAGTAATGATAAGAAAATGCAAGAAAAATGAGGTTTAAGAGCGGGTCCTAGTTAATAGTGCCCTCGGGATGAATGGAGTTAATCCGGCCAAAAATTAGCATTAATTATAGGATGTATTATGGTGAAATTTGAGAAGCATTTCAAGCCATATAAGAGGTTAAAAGTTGAAAACAAAATATGAATTTACGATCTACGGCAGACAGTAAATTACTTAGAGCTGAATGAAAAAAATCAGAAATGTGTTAAAAAAATTCTAAAAGTGACACATCTTGATAGTAAAAAAAATATGAGAAATCCAAAAATCATAGTGTTGAAATTTTCTGGACATGGAAACTATTAGAAAAATATTAGGTGAATAAATTTCATTAAATATTTAAGGAAAATGGTAGAATTAATGGCATAGGGAGCAATTCTAGCCATTAGATTAAATAGTAATAGGATTAATCTTGGCCATCCAAGTGGAATTAAGTGAGGAGATGAGGTGTAAGGGATTAAATGATACTTTTAAATTAATTACATGTGGAAAAATCCCAAATATCCAAGTGTAAAATGCTACTTTTAATCCTAGCCATCCATCTCATGTATAAATACCCAAATATTAATATTTTATTCATTTAGTTGCAGCTAACACTCCCTCAAAACCTCTCATGGCCAAAATTTCCCTCATGAATTCCCTTCCCCATTTTTTTTCATCTCATTACACCAAATAATCACTAAATATTACAATTAAATGATTATTTTATCAACCATATTATGCTAGATACCTAAAAATCCATGGAAGAAGCAAGGAATTAGAGGAAGAAAGGAGGTGTTAGGCAAGGGTTTAGGGTCATTTTCATTGTGTTAAGTGGTTCTCAACCTAAGTAGATTAAGTGATTTAATTAAGGTAATTAAGTGATAGTTTATAAGTATATAAAGAAATTATGTGATTAATGTTACTTTTAATGGATTTTTCATAAGGAAATTCATTTATGGAGTTGATGGAAATGGAGGAGGGATGATGATGAGATGGAGTTAAGCAAGAGGAAATGGTGGATTAGTGGACTTAAACACATGAAGTATGTGTATTCAATGGTTTTGAATTT
>CANXYI011068583.1:0-15687 GCA_948208565.1 Hura crepitans
AAACAGAAAATAATATAAAAAATACAAAAATTCTAAGGTTAGAATAAACTTTGCGAAGTCTCTTAAAAGAAAAAAAAAATCGAAATGTTTACTGTGCAAGGGTTAAACGAATGATAGGGTGTGAAGCCAAGGGAAAGGACAAGGCTTTGGTAATCCTCTGTGTTTTTTTCTTTCTTTTCAAAAAGCTTTTAGTCATTTCTTTGTTTTGTGCAAATGGAAATGCTTTATTCTTTGCAGTAAATCCAAAAAAGAAAAAAAAGGTTGCACGTCCACTACTTTCACCATGTGCAACATGTTGTGGTGTATATCACTTTTTAACAATTGAAAACTATACCAGTGGCAACAAATAAACAACACTTGCCCATTTGGTATATATCGGCAAAAACTAATGAAACAAATAGCCTAGCTTGATTTTTCATAATTCATTAATTTGTTCATTTACCCTAGTTTAAGATTTGACAGATTTTTCATTTGGATAATTATAGGCATTTTTTTTTGTAAATATCATCTGGTATTAAAAAATTATTAGTTCAATTAACTTGAATTCATACTCGGTAGATTTATAAAGAGATAAAATGATCTGCAAAAAAATTTAAAAATATTCGGAAATAAAACTCGAGATTTCTAATTAAATAAAAAAATATACATACCATATCATCTTATCCCTTGAAGGTCATAGATAAAAATTTTTAAGTCAATTTTTACCATTAAATTTTTAAAATTTAACATATTATGACTTTAATTTTTTTATTCAAAATTTGCCTATAATAAGTTTTAGAACAAATTTTGCTCTTTTAATAAAATAGATAAATAAAACTATTATGTTATATATTATAATACTTATCCTAAAATTTATATATTTTAAAGTTAATAAAAAAATATATATTAAATAATAAATTTCGTAATATATGATATATTAAATAAATATTTATCAAAAAAATATATAAACTTAAAAAAAAAAACTTAATATTGAAATTTAAAGAAAAAGCTGCAGTAGAAAAGTAAAAAGAGGAAAGCAGGAGGATAGAAACTAAAGAAGCAAAGTAAAAGCTGCAATAGTGTACGTTAACCATAATTTCATAGAACATGAATAAAGACGTTAAAAAGATAGTTGGAGACGTTTGATTTGAGTGCTTGATATTTTCGTAATTATTAAATTTAATCTTTTAACTTTGTTCATTATTTTTGCTATTTTCATTTAATATATTAAATTTTCTAAACAGTTTAACCATTCCAAAATTAATAAAATTTTCAAATTTATATACTATTGAGTTGAAATTTGATATAAAAATTTATTTAAGCTTATCGATATTTTTAAAATTTTTATTATTTTTCTCAATTGAAGTATTTTAAATTAATTTTATATGCAATGATTAAGTTTTGATATTTATAATAAAATTTTTCGTTTAAATTTAATATGTGATGAATCGACTTAATCAATAATTTTTATATATAAAAAAAATAATTATTATTTTAAATATGCATCAAATTCTGATCACAGGTAAAATAGTACTTTACATTTATAATTCAAAATTGTAAAAAATTAATTTGTATCACAAAATTCACCAACCTTTTTATTTAACCGTAAAAACCACATTGGATTAAAAGTAAAATTTAAATACCAAAAATACTTGCTCACCACGTCATCAATCTCTTCAAACTTTTGTCCGCATAAATATTTTATTAATTTTATAAATAAAAAAATAGAGAAAATTAAAATTTCTTTGTTACTTTCTATTCTCTATGTATTTAAATTAATTGGGTAACTTTCTTTTTTTCTTAAAAAAAAAGAATAAACAATTAGTTGACAAGCAAAAGGGGACAGAAATTGATGACTTAGGAAGCCATGTCATCGTTTCGACATAAAACTTTTTTTTTCTTCAAAAAGTATGATAAATATAATTACGAACGAAATTTTTTAATTTTTAAAATATAATATATATATATTGTCAATTTCTAATTTCTAAATTATATAAGGATGACAACATGAAAGACCTCAATAAAAGAATAATTTAAATTATGAGAAATGGACGTCCAATTAAGGTTCTAATGCGATATCCGGCCACCGAGAGGAGCGGCGGCGAGAAATGGTAGGGCGAAAAGAGAGGCATTGGTGACCATGACACGTGCAGTGGTCTGGTCATCGAGAAGTACACAGAGTATGCTCATATTAGAACAGGACACGTGCATCTGCCACATCTCGAGCGTGTCACTAAAATCTCTGCCACTCGCATTCACTATCTCTCTGCCTTGAAATTCTCAACAAAACCCACTTTTCTCATCTCCCCATTTCCTTCCCTTTTATACGCCTCTCTCTTTATTCTCTCACTGCCCTTTTCCTTATTTCATTAAAAAAAAAAATTCATTTCATTAATGTACTCCTACAAATCCTGTATGCCTACGTGGTAAATTTTCCTTCTTGCAAATGCTATTTATATTAAATAATTATTTTTTAATTGATTTTTTATATGGGACAATTGATAATTCTGAAAATTATATTCCGATTCTTTAAGTTTTTATTTTTTATACAACTTTGTCTCTACAAATTTTTTCACTCCGTCGTCTTAAATCAATTACTATTTTACGGGGCTAATGTGAAAAAATGGGCCAATGTTAAATAATAAAAAAAAACGGATAAAGCAAGATTAAATTTCTATTTTCCGTAATTTATTCATTTAATAAAAAATTTAAAATAAAAATCTATATAATTTTCAAAATGAATACCGTACGTACATAATATATAATTTAATAACTAAAAAAGATACTCTTTAACTAAAAGTATTAGATTTGAATTTTAAATATAAAATATTTTTAAATGTTTAATAGATGGTGTTTATCTTTTGTAAGCTTACACAAGGGAAATTCGAATTATGTTGACTACCAAAAAAAAATATTTTAAAAAAATAACATTTATTATTTAAAGAGTTCCGCTTCCTGTAATCGGCGAGTTATAATATTGGCAGCAAATAATAAAAATAAGAGGAGGAGTTTTAAACGCAGAAAATAAAAGTTTTAATGATCAAATAAATAAAAATGACAAAAAATAAAAATCAAAAGAAAAGAAATAATGCATTTCCCAATTTCTTTCTTTTTATTAAAAGTCGAGTTTACGATTATGTTAGTGTTGGGGACTTTTTAACCGGCAAGGGATTAAGCATGGAATTGCGAGAACATGGCATTGGGGTTAGAGTGCTTTTCTTTTTTTAATTAATTATGGGAAGGTAACGGGTGATGGGAGGATTTTGATACGAGATTTGTTTTTGGTAATTGGGTGGGATGGGGGAGACATAACTGTGATTTGGATAAGAAACATGGTACAACCACAATTTCATAACCAGCATTTCACCCTCTTCTATTTCTTTATTTTTTTTAAATAATAAATAATTATTATATCAAGGGCATATACCTAGTATTTTTATTATATATATATATATATATATATATATGCTCTTCCCTAGCTTTCCATTTCCCGTCATGTTGAATTTAGGATCCTACCAAAAATGGGACCCCCATTATCAACGTTCTATATCATTTTTTTTTCTTTATGAGAAAAGATATAAATTTTTGAGGTGACTACAATACGCAATATTTCAAGAAATTATATATTAAAAAAAACATATTTTTAGTATTTCGGAAAAATACAAAAAGACTACATTAACGCTTGAAGATTTTTCCAAAAGTTTACTGTTGTTTACATTGTTTCAATCAGCTCAATTTTACTCTTGATGTTGTAAAATCAAATTAGTATTAATTTAGATCATGAATTCTACTTCGTACATGTACCATTGCAATTTTAATATTGTTTGGTGCTTTCCAATACTTTGTTAACTTTTTCCCCTTGGTTTAAAAGCAGAATACAAACAAGTTATTTATCTTTCTAATAAATAGAATAAATTTAAAATATATATTAATTTTACAGTCAATAATTAATATTTATAAATATTAAAAATTAAAATTAAAATATAAATGCATAAATAGAAAAAGAAGAGTGCTTGTCTCCCTCATTGCTATTTTGTTTGCCAGCAAAGGGATCATAGATTTTTTAATGTTGCTCCCCTTACCCATCAAATGCCATCATTCATTATTAATTAAGTAATTAATTAATTATTTTCACTCATAAAAAAATTAATTAATTACTTAATTAAAGACTATAGGCAAAGAGACACATCATTACTAGTACGGACCAATGAAATTTATCTCATTAATTAAATCTTAATTGCCCCCTCAAAGTCCTTTGCTTTTAACAAAACCATTAACTTTTTTTCTTTTAATCATTAACCCCAAACACACCTTTTTTTTTTAAAAAAGCTTGTGACGACTGACTAGTTTTCAACTCGACATTTGATTGAAGATAAATGACTTTTTTTTTTTATCACTTTTACAAATATATAGTGCATGTTTTTTTATGTTATCTTATCAACCCTTTTATTTACTTGCTATTATAATGCTACCATTATTACACATTCAATTCACGATGCTAATAAAATCAATAATATTAGTTTAATAAATAGGGTTGGTAAAAATTAATGCAACTCACGATTTTAATTTGTTTAATTTCAAAAAAAATATTTAAATTTAATTCAACATATTATTGATACATTTACGAATCAATTTGCTTAATTTATAAAATGATCCTATTCGATTTAATCGGTTTAACTTGATCTATTTATAAATTGCTTGTTATCCATTTTATTTTACTTATGATTTTATTATTTTTATATATTATGAACCATGAAAATAATTATTTTTATACATAGGTTACTGCATGCATATTTTTTTAATTTTTAATAAAAATTTTAAAAAATAATGTAATATGTTTAATTTATTTGTGACTTAGTCTATTTAAAAATTACTTCTTTAAATCGCGATCCAATTTGATCCATTTATAACTCATAATTTTTTATCCAACGAACCCAACTTGAATGCCACTTGTAGTTTAATATATAAATTTTACCTTTAAATATGATAAACATTTTTTTACACTTAAATTTTTTTAGATATCTAATAATACATTTAAATTTATCAAAATTACATTTGTTATTTTTTTAATTTGATAAAAATATATTTATTATTCTTTAAATTTTTTAAAAAATAACGTTTTAAAATTTTTTTTTATTTTTAATATCATTCAAGAGATGATAAGTGGAGTAATAGATTGTTTTACCAAATTCGAGTATGCCTTAAGGTGACCTGCGAATATAGATATGTCAAAGATTTTTGCTTTTTTTCTTAAATATATAATATATATATTACCCTAGTCAATAATTTGTGCCGCAAAGGGGCACGCATAAAAAGGATATTTTCCCAAATTTTAATTAAAAATTATATGAAGATTAATATGATTCTTCTCGTCCATAAACATATTAAAGTTTTATCACTTTCATAAAATATATATCAAAATTTAATTAAAAAGTGTTGTAAAAAAAGTTTGAAAAATTGAGAGTTATAAATTAATGGTTTCAATCGGATTAAATTATGATTTAAATGAATAATAAATAAATCGGGTTATAAATATATCAAATCATATGATATTATTTTTTTATTTTTTATATCATTTCATTAAAAATAAAAAATTGCATATATATGATATGTAAAAATAAATATTTTTATAATTATAATCTTAATAATCGTAAAACTACATGGAAGATAAATAAGTTAAAAGCGAATCATAAATAAATTTAATTAGGCAAGTTGAGTCATTTGCAGTAAAAAAGGGTTGAAAATTTAACACTAAATTACAAATTCAAATCTAAACTATCACCTATATTTCATCTTGATTCACATTTTTTGAAATATTATAAATTTGTATATATAATTTCAGAACAATTGCAAATCTAGTTTTCGTTAATTATAAAAAAAATTATAATATATGTTTTTTTATAATTAAATACTTTTCGCTATATAGGCACATGCTTTTTTTCAATTATATACATGCTATGTATTTTTTTTCTATACAATTGTAAGTCTATAACTTAATATTGAAAATTTTAAAAATTCATATTTATTTAGATTTTTCTACTATTAAATAGTAAACAATATTTATGCTGAAAAATAAATAATATAAAATGTGCAAAATATAATTTTTCATACAAACAATATTTTCTCTTTATTATCTTATTTTTTCGCTTTCTTTATTTTTTGTATAGAAATATTTAATTGAAATAAAATAAGTGATGTTAAATTTAAATTTATAAATATTTAACATGTAATAAAGAGACAAAATAAAATATATGACGAATATATATGTACATGCTTATCAAGTCAGCAATTGAGGCGTCCAAAAATAATTATATTATTATATTTCATTAAAAGTAATAGATTAATTAGCGAATAATTAGATTTGTAATAACTCTGAAATTATAAAATTAATTTATATTATTTTAAATAATGAGAATTAAAATAAAATACAGGTAAAAAGTTTAATTCAAATTCAAATCTATAATTTACTCGAAATTTAGTGAATCAAACCGGATATAAAATTAGCTAATCAAGTAAAAATTTTACCACCTTTTTAACACCAAATCCAAGTGGGTAAATAGTGATATAGTAACAAGTTTTGATGATCTTGAAAGAAATTGCAAGCAATAAAATGTGCTCAGGAGGATGCACTAGCCTCATAAATTAGCATTTATCATGGTCCCATTCCCATAAGAGTAAAATTTATTTCATTATATATATATATATATATCTAAAGAGGAAATTAATTTTATTTTGATTAGAAAGGGAAGATCATATTTATGAGCTTGTTGTGCAAGTATATGCACATTAATTTGTGGGGTTGTTTTTTTTTTTTTTAAAAAAATAAGATAATTGCATTGCATATAGTAGTAAATAGTGTAAAAACTGTTAATCTTGTGACTCCGTGAATGGCAGTGAGGGCCAGCAGAGTGGGGGGAGGGGGCTGTCCTTTCCTTTGACCAAAGACAGTCAGTGCTCGCAAAATACCCAAATCTGTTGCCATTAACTCAGTGGGTTATATGGCCCATTTACTTTCAATAAGATGAGAATAATTTTGAACACTGGGTCCCCTAAAATTGATTTCATTTTTTGGATTAGTTAAGCTCACAAAATGATTTCTCCTCACTCTCCATTTTCTCTTTTTTACTTTTTCTTTTCTACAAATAATAATTTATATAATCTAATGTAACCAATTAATTATGACCCATTTGAAAATAAATCCATAGTGTTCATGCACTTGTTTAAATCTAAATTTATCATCAAAGCTTACAAAAATATTATAATTTACTTTTACTTTTTTATTTCGAAAATTTTTTTTTTTCATAAAATGGTTCAAAAATATCATAATTTGTAAGACATAATACATATTTTACATTTTATATTTGTTTAAAAATATCTTTTATACACCTGAATTTGTCAAATTTACAAATAGTATCCTTTAAAATTGATAAAAATAATTTATTATTTCTTTAAACTCGACAAATGTATACATTTTATCACCATGAAAAATTTTTTAAGTCAAAATTCTTACTTGTTGACATATATTATTTAGAAAAATAATATATGCACTTTTATTAAGTTCAATGACTAATAGGTCATTTTTATTATATTTAGATGTATTATAGGTTATAAAAAAATCTAATAAAAATATTTTAAATAATTTTAAAATATAAACTATATATTATGCCTTGTTCAAAATGAAAAGTAACACTAATAAATGACATCAAATGTCATTGTTCATACCCTTTCTCATACTTTTTGAAGTGCCTCTGAACCTATCTCTTTAATTTTAAAATACTCAATCTGATTCTTAAATTTCTCATTTTAAATCTATTAAATTCTCTAAAGAAGATAATTATTTTTTTGAAATTTAATAAAAATAATTTTTATTGAAAACAATAAAATATGATAAAGTATAAAAAGAAAAAAATATATGATAAAGGCAATTCATAGATATTATTTTCGTTTGTTTTAAGTTTTATAATTAAACTTTCTCATGCTTATTGACGAATCGCAATATATATTTTCGTGGAATATTAATTTTTTTTAATAACATCGTTGGCTTCACATAAATTCAACAGGGCAGCAATTTAATTTTTTTAAAACATTAACTAAATCATCAGATTTAATGTATCGGTAAATACCATTAAATAAAATTATTTTTTACTATAAATAAAATACATTTAAATATTTAAAAATGAATACTTTAACTTTCCTTTTATGAATTTATTAAAAATAAATTTAAATTAATCAAATTAATAAATTTTAAATATTTAAAAAATTATATAAAAAGAATAAAAATATTTTATTTTATTTTTTAAATTAAAAGTGTTTGTTATAGTACAAGTAATTATTATTCTGCTGTTGAAAATGGCTATGAGTTCACTATGCTTTCCTCTTTCCTTTGAATTACGGCATTTGCATTGAAAGTAAAAAAAACAAATAAATAAAAATATTAATGAGATGAGTTTAATTTTTTTTTTTTTTTGGTCAAGGGGATGAGTTTAAATATTTCAAAGTTTTTTTTTTATGACAACAGAATTAACATGAGTCTAAACTCCGGCCCAACACACGTGTATGAACTATCCACAGATCACAATTCATGAATGTGGCTAGTCTCTGTCAACTTTCTTTTTTTTTTTAAAAAAAAAAGATAATTTGTATTAAACAATGGATAAAATTAAACTATAAAATAATAAATCCTCTTCGTACGACGTATTTAATAATTCCCTAGTGAAAGGAATAATCAAATATTATCTATTTGTTTTTCAGTTTTTATTTGTTGGGAATTAATTATTATTAAAATTAATTTTGAATATAATATATATAATTGTTAGTTATTTAGTTTTATTTGATTGTTAACTTTTTTTTTTCAATTTTCAAAATTTTGCTTTAATATATAGTTTGGTACGCTGTTTATCTGAAAATGAGATTTTGTTAAATTCAAAGAGACAACAATAATAATTTGTTAAGTAAAAGAAAGTAGAAAAATCAAATTACTTATATTTGCTATCATTAAATTTTTACATAATAATATTTTGGTAAGAAATAATTGATTTGTAATAATAATATAATTTAACTACGTATTATTTAATTATAATAAAAGTAAAAAGGCTCTATAAGATTAATTTGCAGAACATAAAAAAAAAGGTCTATAAAATTTTAAACTGTTAAATAATAAGAATAACAGCTAATGAGCTGAAAATAATCGGAAATGGTGTAGTTTTAAAGAGACAATACATATCTTTTGGGTCTAAAATTAATTTAATAATAATAATAATAATAATAATAATAATAATAATATACATATATTCTAGAAATAAAATAATTCTATTTTCATATAAAGAACAATATGTATTTTCATAATACGAGGAGCATAAAAAATGAAAAAAAAAAAGATAATCCGCATTTATTAATAATAAAACATATTAAATATAGACATATTTGATAGTCAAGAATATAACCATCTTATAAATAAATAAATAAATAATGAAAATGACTTTTTTTTGTGGGATAGATTAAAAAGAAAGGTGCACTTTTTTTCTTTTTCTTTTTTTTTTTTTGGAAAAAAAGATAAAAGATGAAGTAGCATTAAAAAGGAAAAATCTACCTCCACTCAAGTCTTTTATATATATTTTTTTTGTCTTATGTTATTAAGTTTTTGCATTTAAATTTTGCAATACAGAGCTTATTTACTTTTATTTTTATCTACATTGAATTTTTATTAAATGAAAAAATACACATTAAAATTCTACATTTTTCGTTTAAACATAATAGAAATATAATAATTTAATGAAAAATAATAAAAAATATAGAAGCATAATATTTTAGAAATAAAATATCAAAATTTAATTAAAAAAATAGGGGTACAAAAGCTACCTTTCGCCTATTAACAACAACAAAAATCTCTTAGCTGGCTTATGATAAAACAAAAAAAATCTATTTTGACCATTGTCCTCTCATTTCTTTTATTTTTTTTCGAAATTAAACTACCAACTCCTCATTTAAGTATAATATATCATAAAATAAAATGAAAAATGAGAAATAATAAGACATGAATAAGGTTGGTTAAATAAAATAATACTAATGCCTCATGGAAGTACAAGTTGATTGATGTATATATACTAAAAAAAGCACAAAAAAAAAAAGACCATTTTGTTCATTTCTTTCATTGCAATAATTAATAAATCTTTAATACAACATAAAAAGAATTTGCAACAAAACAAATTTAAGAAAAAAAAAATCACATAATCCAGTCCAACCAATCAAATAATAGTAATTTCCTTTAAATAAAAAAAAATAAATAATTCGACGGAATAAAAACAAAAGAAGGAGCATTATTGTTCTAGTAATATAAGCTTTGATATCATAAAATCCCATTGTACGGATTCAAAATAGAGTGACAGTGGAGTGGCAATTAGCAAATAAGCCAAATATACAGGGGTTAAAAGGGGAATAAAATGAGAGTTATAAAGGGTGAGGAACGGCGCAGTCTCCAGTCCTTTCCCGGTAAGCCCGGTGGTTTGCTCGAATGGGTAGGAAATAGCTCAACCCCTAAGGCCTAAACTCTTCTCTTCTTCTTCTTCTCCTTCTCTCTCTCTCTCTCTCTCTCTTTTTTCTTTTTTCTGAAATAAAGTTCAAATCTTTATTTACTTCTTCAAATACCCACATAAATATATGATTCGTTTCTCCATTATCTTTCTTTCCAAACCCTAATTTGTATTTCATTTTTGCTTACGAGTGAGTGAGTATGGTTTTTTTCTTTGAATTCTTTGTCATAAATTTGTAAATTCAAGGTCTTTTAATGGTGGGTTGTTTCCTTTTTTTTTTTTTTTCCATATTGAAAGAAAAACTAAAAAATAAAACTAATTATTTGCATTGTGGAGCTAAAATTGAGCTAAAATTCTGGTGAAACCAGGTTTTAAGTACCTTTCTTCTTTTTCTTCAACATGAATTTCTGCTTCTAGCTATAAAGTTTGATATGTAGCATTTTTCTTGACCAAACAAAGCTAAATTTGAAGTGAAGATTAAGAAGTGTAATTTAATTTGCTTTTGTTTTTCTTTTTTTTTTTTGCTTTGGGTTTTTTTTTTTAATTTAAGCATATCTCGTTGGTTTCCTTTTGGAGAAGCTGATCTCAAAAGTTTTGCCTTATCCTAACAATGGCCAGTTAATAGTTGCAGGATAGAAATGTTGTAATTTCAAGCATATATTTAACTAATTTTGTCACTGATTTTTTCCCTTATAACTAAATTCAAAAAACAACAACAACAACACTACACATACAGTCTTATACATATAATTAAAGCTATGCATCTAATTTTTTTTTTCTTGTTTGATTTGTGATTTTGCAGTTTAAGGACTGATCTGCAGAAGTAATTAATTTTCTTCTTCAAGAAAGGTTTACAGATCTGTCACTTGTGGATGCTAATGAGCAAAGATCTGTAAGCAGCCGATTGGAGAGGAAAAAAAAAAGAAACGAAAGAACAACAGAAGCAAGAAAAGGAAAGAAGAGGGACAAAAAAGGAGGAAAAAAAAAATCTTTTAAGAGTTTGACACCTGTAAACTTTACCCAACATTGTTTCAGTGTAAGCTAAAATTTTTATTTTTTTATTGATTATTATTTTATTTTCCTTCTTTTGAACTTATATTCCTCTTTGTTGTTGGTAAATTTGAAACACTGTTTTAATTATCAATTTTTGTCATGTGTATTCTTATTCATGGTGGTGGAGGTGGTGGTGTCTGCCATTTTTATAGAGTTAATGAAGCTTTAAATTCAAAAACATATATAATAAAAGTTGATAGATAAAAAGGGTTTTGCTCCGATAAGCAACCCCTATGCCATTACTGCTGCTTCTTAGCTTAGTTTTGAACCAGAAAAGGCAAAGATCAAAGAGGTATTTTTTGTTTTTTTTTTCGCCTTTTTTTCAATGTCTATTAATGCGTTCTCTTTTTGTAGTTTCGACTGTTGTTAAAGCTAACCGTCTTTAGGTTTGGTTTAAGCTGTTAAAAAACATGTAAAGATATTGTAAATGAAGTCAGATCTCGGGCTATGAATTTGTATCTCTGTGTGTTATTTAAGCCATCTGATTTTTTTTTTCTCTCTCTAGTGTCTTCGTTTTTATCTTTCTTGATTTTTAGGGCTTTGATGGGGTTTTTGGTTGCAGGGACGAGGCTGCCATTGCAGGCTTTGCTTTTGAAAGCCATGTCTGCAAACTGCAAAAAAGCTTGAACGAGAGAGAAGCTAAGAAGGGTTTTTATTTCTCTTCTTTTGTTCTCTCTCTCCTGACTTGGACCGTGATATATCAAGAATTGTAAAAATAAAGTCTTTTTATCACCACACAAAGTACTCTCTGAATTATCGTCATCACTGCATAGGACACAGCAACCACCCACCTGCTAAACTTGCTCTAGCCTCTTCATTTCTCTCTCTAGCTAGCTAAAAGTCTAGACCTTTTCCCAATTTCAGCTCTTCTAGGTCTTCTCTCCACATCAAGTGCTAAAGGATAGAGAGAAGAAAAATAGCAAGAGGGTGTTGGCTTTGAGTTCTTTGTTTTGATAAAGGAATGAAATTGCTATGGAGGTGGAGGAGATTCAGACACAGCCCTGCAAGTTCTCTAGAGTTGGTAATGGCAGAACTGACACAAGCAAGATAGGTCAAAAGGGAAGTGGTGAAAATCAATACCCAGATGAAGAAGAAGATGTAGAGCCGAAAAGGCCTAATCTTGGAAGTGGAAATGGTGCTGGGATTGGTTTAGGACGAGTTGCCGGCGGTGGCAACCGTCTTCGTGAGTGGCACAACTCATCCCGGATAATTAGGGTTTCAAGGGCATCTGGGGGGAAAGATAGGCATAGCAAGGTATTGACTTCAAAAGGACTAAGAGACCGGAGGGTCCGTTTGTCAGTAACCACAGCCATTCAATTCTATGATCTTCAAGATCGGTTGGGGTATGATCAGCCTAGTAAAGCCGTAGAATGGCTGATTAAAGCAGCTGCAGACGCAATAAATGAGCTTCCTTCCCTCAATGGTTCTTTTCCTGATACCCCAAAGCAATTTAGTGATGAGAAAAGAGTTAGTGATGGTACTGAACATGGGTTTGATTCTGCTGATATTGAGCTTGAAGATCGTAACTTTAACCAGAATCAAAACCAGCTTCTTTCATTGTCTAAATCTGCTTGCAGTAGCACTTCAGACACAAGTAAAGGGTCTGGATCATTATCTCTTTCAAGGTCTGATATTCGGGTTAAGGCTCGCGAAAGAGCGAAGGAGACGGCAGCTAAGGAGAAGGAGAAAGAGAATGAATCACGCATTGCACATCCCCAAAATGTTAACCCCATTTCACAAAACTCCACATTTACTGGGCTTTTAACTGGTGGGATTAGTAGTGTGAGCAATAACAACAATGCGGCTACTACCAGTCCATCTGCTTCTGAAGTGAACTTGTTTCACAACAAAGCAGTCGTGGCGAGGCAGTGGCCTTTGACCCCAATGGATTACTTGGGGTCAGGGTTTTTAGGACCATCCTCATCACGAAACCATCAATCATCAGGGCTTTCTGGGCAAATCCAGTTGGGGAATTCAATACCTCAAGCAATGACAATGTCAATGCCACCATTCAATTTCTCAGGGGAGAATCACCAGGAACAATTGCAGCATTTTCCTTTCCTTTCCGATCATTTGATCCCAGTGGCCACCACAACACAACCGGACTATAGTTTGAACTTCACCATATCTTCAGGCCTTGCTGGTTTCAATAGGGGGACCCTTCAGTCCAATTCATCATCACCATCTCTTTTGCCTCACCTACAGAGGTTTTCATCTTCTCCCATTGATGGCTCAACAAGCGTACCTTATTTCATTGGTGCAGCTGCTGCACCACAGCCATTATCTATGGAGAATCACCACCACCACCACCACCAGTTCCCACCTGGATTGCAGCTCTATGGAGAAGGAAGCAGACATTCTGACCATAAAGGCAAAGGGAAGAACTGATCACTGTCTAAAAATGCTTGTTCCTCTATAACCTCCTGGTACGCCTAAACTGTTCTTTTCTTTTCTTTTCATTTCTTTCTAAGTTGCACACACATTTAGTCCTCCATTGTTGTTGTGGTTGTTTATTTGTTTGATGGATTTTTGCTTTCCCGGTGTTGAGCTTCATGGATTAACGTGAAATGCATAGTAATACTAAATAAAGATTCTTTTTTATGTACATCTTCTTTCTTGGTTGTCATAAAGAAAGTGAACCATTGGATGTGATGCATTATATGATGTGTTTTTAAATGATTCTTGCATGGATTGCAGTGAATAAGAATCGGCAAGTTGTCTCCTTGTTTGTTGTTTTGATGGTTCCCTTATTTCTAACATCTGTAATCCTTAGTCCTAGCTAGCCAGGTGTTAGTCTCTCAGTGGCCTAACCACGAATGATCCATGGTGTGTTGGGCACTGAGTGGAGTAAAGGTTAAACCTTTACAAGAAACAACCTTAATGTGATGGCTTTAGAATCCCAATTCTTAATTGCTCTGTAGGACCAAGGCACATGGAAATAGATCCGCGTCATGTCGATTCTGTCAAAGCCTTCAGGGTTTTAGAATTTTTCTTTTAAAAAACTTGAATTTTAGAAAAAACAAAAGCAACAAAATGAAATGCTGATTTTTTTTTTCTTGACTGCCAATAAGGCCATGCACGCGGCTTGAGTTCGCTTCCTTATTTAATGCTGTACATAGGAAATATAGGACAGGAAAAAAGAAAAAGAAAACGTCATTATTCAATTTTCGAATTTAAATTTTAAATATATAATATTTTTATAAATTTTATCAACATGAATTTAGATAAGTTAAGTTCATTAATTTATAATACTAGACGATGTTAATGAGAAAAACAGACATCCTTATTTTTTATCATGTTGAAACTTTAGTTAAAAGAAAATAAGAAGAAAAGAAATAAATTTATGATTGCATGAAGAAAAAGAGTTTTTAAGAATTTTTATTCATGAAGCTAAAAACTTTTCATATAAGTGAATTAAGGTTGAGTTGAATTTTCAGAATTTGCATCATCCGAAAATAACAGGTTTTAAGAAATGTGTAATAAAGATTCTAATCGGAATCCATGAATTCAATTACAATATTGCTGTAGGCTTTTATATCCAAACTAGAGTTTATGTGAGTATATTTTTACAATTTATGTGTATTTTTACTTTTCAGGCATTTAAGACATTTTAATTAGTGTAGTCAAAGTATGGATAAAAAATTCCCTAAAATTAATTCATAGTCTTATTTATGAATAAATTTGCAATAATATAACAAAAATATCCTTTTCTCTTTCAAGGTTTATCATTTAATTAAGAGGAAAAATAATAATTAATGAAGGTAAATCTAAAAAAAATAAAATAAAATTAATACTCCCTTCAATTTATCAAAATGTTAGATATTTTAGGATTGAAAATTCTTTAAAACGATAGATATTGTAAGATGGAATAAATATATTACTCCATTTGTCTCATTAATATAGGCTTAATTATTTTTCACATATATTAAGAAAGGTTAGTTGATGTGTTTAAAATTACAAATTTTTCTTATATATTAGGGGGTATAGTAGTAAAATAAAAAAAATAATACTTACTCCATTCAATCAAATTGTCACTTTATAAAATCAAGATAAATGTTTATTGCATATGTGATTTTACCCTTATTATTAATATTAACACTATATTTAATATCTTAATTATTATTAC
>CANXYI011068685.1:0-11763 GCA_948208565.1 Hura crepitans
TATATATATATATATATATATATTAACAATTGAAGTTATACAAACATATCAGATTATTATCTCAAGTTTTACCTTACAACCCATAACCCACACTATCCTACTATACACGAGTCCATATCTACAGTAACCCAAAAAGAAAAGCAAAAATATACCAAAAGATTCGGAGGCAGCAACATTATGGTTGTCTTAAGCTGGTCATCTCTCAATCTATAGCCTACGTATCAGAACACCAATATGCTGAATATTAAACTCAGTGGTGGAATAGACCAAATATAATATGTCATAAGACACACACATGCAACATACAACACATAGTTCTAGAAGCCATTGTCCTATCCACTTATGACTAGTTCTTTTATCAAGTCTAAGTCTACTTATTTACTTTTTAGTCCAGTTTATTATGATTTAGCCCTATAACAGATAGACAACACTTTAAAACACTAGATAGCAGGAATTATCCTATGTAGTCGCCTATATTTTGACCTTAGTAGCTGCATTTACCACACCCGATAGCAGGAATTACTCTATAAACCTCCCAATACCAGATTGGTAGATAGCAGGGATCAGTCTATAAACCTCCTAATATCTATAAATGGGATAGCAGGGATCAGCCCTATGGGACCTCCAAATACCCCGAGTCACATCAATAGCATCACAGGTGGATAGCAAGGATTAGCCCCGTAGGACCTCCTAATATCCACAAACAACAAGTGGGTAGTAGGGATCAAGCCAAGTGGACCTCCCAATATCCACAGACAATAAGTGGGTAACAAGGATCAGCCTAGGTGGACCACTAAATACCCGAGTGTGTAAGGTTTATCTCAGAACCTCGGCGGCTGCACCTGCCACCTCCAACATACAACAGTGGCCCCAAAAGGACCAAACTACCTAGTAACTGCTAACTCCCTAATTGATCGGTCAACCTATCTAGTGGATGTTTAACTGATGGGCTAATTACTACATGAGACTATTAATCTTAACTTTATTAATTCTTAAGTCTATTATACCATTAGGTCACATGTCATGATAAGAGGCACACAAAAATGCCACAATTTGCCTATCGTCGCAAAGTTACTATTCATTTGGTAATTTTATGAAACTGGCAATATTCATTTAGTCAATTCTAAAATTCATGCCCTTCCAAATCCATTCCACAACAAGTCCAATTTTCACCCTTCCTTCACATATTCATTCGTAAGCTACGTTTACACCATAAAGTACACAATCATGCTATTTTACAAACCTTTACATACTTTTCCAATTAAGTTACCATTTCACCCTATTTATACCAAATATGTTACTATTATCATGTATTCCTACCTATAATTTGTACACACTAAACACTTATCATTTTCTTAACTAATATGCCATATACATGTTCACTCACACCATTCCACCTTACATACCCCATTCAGCCAAGACATGCACAAGCACATACACATGAAATTCTTCTTAGCTTATTATGCCAAACCAAATATTTTAAGACCATTAACATTACTATAACACCAAATCACATTATTACTAGGCATACACCATGAACATACATTTCCATACAACACAAATGCACAATTTTGTAACAAACACATAGACATACTAAATTTTAGTCTATTCCACATACCTAGGGTGTGAAAACACCCTTTTCCCTACCACTTTGAGGCTTGTAGGCTTGGTCTCCTTCAATAGTATCCCTAGCACCTAAACATACACAATTTCTCCTTAGAAAAATTCTCAAAAATTCCCTATAGCTCCAAATTGAAATCTAAAATCATGGTTACCCTTAGAATACCTTAATCTACCTATACCAAAAATATAAAAAAATGGGTTAAAAACACTTACTCAAGAAAAGTCACTATTCACCCAAGTGAGAAATCTCCCAATCTAAGCTCTTTTTCCAATTTTGTTAGAAGATTTAGAATCTAAGGACTATGGAGGCAAAGATCCATATAAATTTTATAGCTTTTTATGGAGAGAAGAGAGAGAAAAATGAAGAAAAAGTAAGAGAGGAGAGAGAAAATGGCATCGGCCTCTTAAGGTTCTTTAGGTGGAAGATGACTAGTTGGCATATGTAAGCCATGCACAGCCTTATATAGGGGTAGGTGGATGGCATTGATCGCGACACATGGCGATTTAACGGCTCATATTCACCCTATGCCATTTTAAGCTTCTGAAATTCATGGAAAATTCCTTGGACATCCAAAAATATTCATTTTAGTTTTAAAAATCCTCGATTAGTGTCACTAAGGCCCACATAAAATTTCAACTCAAAATTCAATAGTTGAGTTTTTGACACTATTCACCTGCCATAATAAAATATTTAGAAAAAATATCAAACGACCTCAGAAAATTAAAATTCCTTCTCCACCATACTCATTGGAATTTTTTGAGGTTTAAGGTATGGTATTTTTAAGTTCGTCTAGGCACATCCCGAAGCTATCCCGGCACAAACTCATTTTATCTCCTCATACACTAGTTCTCTACCTGAAATGACTTATTAGTTCTGTTAAATTTTTAAATTCATTTGTTTTACCCATTTTTAGGCCTATCAAAGTTTTATGACCAATACCCCTCTTGTTGGGCTCGTGGCAATGTCCCGCATAGTAGGAAACATCACTCAGGCCCCGAAGGTACTGTTCATAAGACCTTAACTTACGGGCGTTAAACAAATTATAGAATTTTCTACAAATAAATTAATTAAAAAGACAATGTTGCCTAAGAAATGTGTTTCTTCAAGATTAAGGTAGACATAAGGAAATGGATGCTTATGTGACTCTATTCCTTAAACATTAGCACATTGAAATAATAATATGTGCATGAATTTAGCAAATTGTTATTGTATTATGGCAATGGATGCATTAAAATCTCATTACAAGATAGCAGCACAAAGCTAAAATGACTATGTAGGTTTTACTCAGTTCATAAATGCAAAGAGACAATACAGATTAGAGAAAAAGGGTGATACGGTGGATTATAAATGATATAAAATAAATACACAATTACTTGCACTTGCACAGAACATAGAATCTGTAAATGTATAAGTTCAAGGTAGATGTGTACTAGAATTTTACTTATTTATTTATTATTTGTGAGGAAAAAGAGCTAAGACCTACAACTAGGTAAGGCAAGCTCTGGTAAGGAAATTACATAGCTCAATAGGGGGATTGTCTAAAGATGTGTACTAGGTTTTAGTAATGGTATGATGTGTTTTTCCCTTTTTGTTACAAGTGAAGATAATTATACTAAAATTTCCAACATTAGTAGATGATTGCAATATTTGCTACATAATTAAGAGAGTAATCAATTGTCATTTTGTGTAAATTTCAACAAAGCTGGGATTTTGAGGTATATCCCATTTATGGTTTAGTCATATTCCTAGAAATACAATGGAGGTGAGGATAAAGGAAATAGTGTTTGTTAGGTAACAACCAATTCTCATGTCGTTGTCCTACCTACTCAACCAAATAAATAAACATACAAAGAAAGAAAGAAACAAGCTATAATCAATAAAACTGTGTTGGTGGAATAGATGGAGATTTCTTAAAGACATAATAGCTAGACAATTAGTTAGAAATTAAATAGGAACAAAAGGGTAATGGATACTTTTTTTTATCTCTACAACTTTTTTTAATGAGTTCAATTACCTTTTTTTTAAATCTCTGCCTCTGCAACTTACATCAATAGTAAGCGTGAGAATTTCAACCTTTGTAACTTTTTTTTTTGAATGAGTTCAATTACTTTCATCTTTTGCACACATTAAGCTTAATTTTTCTTTTTTTCCTTCACCAAGCTAATATAATTTAATTACCTTGCATTGAATTTTGTTTGTAATGACAAAAAAATCTCGACTTTTATGAATAGTACTTTTTCGGGATAAATAGTGTTCTTGAGACTTGGGATATACTGAAGTTATCGAACGAAAGTATTAATTATAAAATAATTTTTGGCAAAGCTTGAAATCAATCAAAAGTCATTTGATTAGTTAAAAATGCTAATAAAATTTTTATGGCAGTGTCTTATCAATAATGACTAAGGCAAAGCTAAATCGTAAAATATTTTAAAAGTTGCTCAGAAAATTATGGGACCTATATGACTTGATACTCAAAAATTCTATTTAGCCTATTAGTGCTGGAATTGGAATTTTTAGAGATTGGGAAGTATTTTATCTAAACATTGATTAACATAAAAATAGTGTAATAATTCGATTTTTTGGTGATTTTCAAGCTTTGATTTTTAGAGGCTGATGGAGTGTTAATTAAATGAATTTTTAGGAGTAAAACTGTAAGAAAGAAAGTGAGTGTTGGGTTTAAAAAATGGAAAAGGGAGGAAAGGAATTAATTTTATCTAAAAACCCTAAATATATATATATGGTCAAAATAATATTCTTCATCAACTATTGAATAGTGCCTATCACTCTCCTCTCTTCCCATTCTAGCTGACTCATCAAAGAAAGAGATTTCCATTTTTCTTCTTCATGATTCTTCCATTTTAACCCATTATAAGCCACCAAAATTGGATGACCATGCCTTCATAGCCTCTAAGTTTAGGTAAAGTGGAAATTTGTAGAAAAATCGGACGGAATTCTCAATTTTATACTCAATGAATAGCAACTCAAAATTTTTCAGGTAAATTTTTTTGATTTTTGAAATTTTTTTCATGGTCTTAGGGTGCCTAAAAGTTGATATATGTGGTTTTTTTTTTAATTTTCAATGCCTATATGATTTTTTATAAATTGAATCTATAATGGGCAGTTGAGAAAATAGACAAGGCTTGAGAAAAAGGGAAATCACAGGTTTGAGCAATCTTCAGGGTTGCATTATGATCATCTTGGTATGTGAAATCAATTTAAATCATGTATAATTGCTTATGCCCTAAAGTTACATAATAATAAATATGTAAGTAAAAGGTATTTAATGAGTTTAAAATAGTTAATTATGTATTTAATCATTATAACTAGCATTTAAAATATGTATAATGGCATGTATGATGTATGGAATGTGTGTGACATATTGGTAATGGTATGGAAGATTGGCATTGCATGGTGGCTAAATGGCCCTAATGAAGCTAGATGTGTATATGCTTATTTAATATATGTGCACAATGTGGAATATGTTGGTTTGAACTAGAATAATGGTTAGATGTATTATAATGATAAAGTTATGCCCTTTTTGGTATGTTGGAAGCCTTATGGATGAATGGCCTTATTGGATGCTAATGTGTGTGTGATATGTTATAATACACCTAAAAAAGATGTTAAGTATAGAAGTTGACATATTAGTTACATAATGATGATTATGTTGATTTTAGTTATATGATTTTGCATGAATGCACATGATGTATGCATGTATGAGATTGTATGCTACCTTATGCAAGATTTGGGATTTATAAGCATTCTTGTATATTACTTTATCTAAAGATATGGAATCTTTGTGCATGCTGAGAGCTTAGTGGCTAAATGGTCACAATAGGCAAAACTGAATGTGAAAATGCTTTAAGTTAAACATAAAGTGGACATTTATGGTCAATTACTTGATAATGATCATGAGATGGTAAAAGTAAGTTAGCAAGGATAATTTGAGCATGTATGACTACATGTTTGCAAATGTAGACATTTGAATATGACATTTCATTAATATGATGTATATGATCATAATTAATATTTAAAAAAGGCTCAATTACTTTGTATGGTCATTTGTTAACCTTATTATGTTTAAAAGCTATTGTAAGCTTATTTTAAATGGTGGAACTAAAAGAAATATGTTAATAACCCATATGCTTAACAACCTAGATGAATAGGTTGACCAGTTAACTAAGGGTAAGGTAACAGTCATTGGGGTACTATGGTGCATTTTAATGTCTTTAGTCTTTAGGTTCATTTGTAGTCTAACCCAAAGGCTCACATATGATTGATCTTTAGATCTATATTGGTAGATGAACTTTGGGTTCATAAATGGTTGTAATGGCTATCATGTTATGTTTGATCTTCAGATCCATATTAATATATAGACCTTCAGGTTCATAGAGGTCGTATTGGTTCTCTACCCCCGTTATCCATAAGACATGTGTTTTGGTTATGTAGGCAATTAATAATGACTTTATGAAAAATTTAATAATGGACCTTTTTCTTTATACATGAAATTACCAAATTTGCATGTGGAATACATTATTCTTGTCCATATGTAATTTACATTATTTAAAGTTAATGCTTAGCTTATGTATGGTTATGTAGTAACTTTTACATAATATAGCTTATGCATGTTGTGACAAATGAGAAAGTTATTATGTTTAATTAAGATGTTGCTTATTGCATGATTTACTTTGATTTCATCACTAAGCAAATTGCTTAGTGCATCATCTTGTTTGTGATGCATAAGTTAGAAGGTCAATTGACCCTAAGCCTTAGGACATATAGACAAGCATCAGAAGGCCGTTATTTTGGTACTTTTTGATGTATGTAGTTAGATTATGTGATGTATAGACAAAGGAAAAGCACTTTTATGTTGGATGTAATTAATCTTGAGCCTAATCAATAATGTTTTTGAAATTTAAACTTGTTTATAGTTTATAACTTTATTTTAAACACTTTAAACTATTTTATGCATAATTGTTGTCTCTTCCTAAGGTTAAGACTGTGTTGATGTTGATTATTGATTTATAGTGATCAATAGGATCACAAAGTTAGGGGAATTGATAGAGAAATGTTTTAGAAGTGTTTTTCTTGATTGCATGTTACTATTCAAATTTTGGGATAGTACTCGATACAGCTATTATGCAGTCGAAATTTTAACATGAGGATTCTCAAATTTGAATACATAACATAGTTTTTGAAAGTTTTTTTGAAAACTCACATTTTTGTGTTTTAAGTATACAAGGTCAAATGTTTTAAGTAATGTTATATGTCATGAGATCGGATAGCATGTTATGTGTGTACACCTTAATCATGTTTAGCGCTTGGTCGATGATAGAGCTCTAGTTTAGGCATTCTTAGGCAAAATAAGAGTGCTATAGGAGTCAAGTTTATACATAACATAATTTAATAATGCCAAGGATTATCAATTATTCTTGTGCCTATAGTTACGATAAGTGCACCCTGTAAAGAGGAAGAAGACCAAGCTTCCATGTTTATGGGACAAAAGTCAAATAGAGTTACCTCAGTATCTATTATTGCAACGAGGTAGATGTCATTAGTAGCCCAAGCTCCACTAGCATTCTTATAAGAGATGTTATAGCTATTGCAACAAGCTACAGCGGCTACTCCACTATCGGTACCACAATAATAAGTTGTTCCTCTAGCTATCTAAAAGACCTACCAAGAGAGAGTTAAGAGAATGGGAGCAGAAGATTTCAAGGGGAAAGGTAAAGTGGATCCTGGAACAATCAAGTATTAGTTAGACTGCACAAAAAAGATAATGATGTAGATGCACTGTACATATGCAAAGAAAGTGATCTGTGCTACCTCTTTACTTTAAGAAAAAGCCTTAAAATAGTGTTATGACCTAACAGAATAGAAGACAGAAGAAGAGCTTACCTGGGACTTTTTCTAGGAAGAATTCTATAAGAAATACATACTTGAGGATTATCTGGATGACAGAAGGCAGTAGTTTATGGACCTTAAATTAGAGCAAAAGTCCATGGGGGAGTATAAGACAGACTTCTCTATGCTTAGCCACTATGCTAAGGACACTATTATCACAAAGGTTGATAAGTGCAAACGGTTTGAAAAAGGATTACATATTGAGATTAAGTCTCAAGTGGTACCTATGAAGATTAGAGACTTTAATCAGTTAGTTACAGCCTATCATTCAATAGAGAAAATGCAAAAAGAGAATTAGGAATACTATTAGAAAAAGAGATCTTTTGGACTTAGAGCATCCAGTTTTGCACAATAGTTAGGCAAAAGGTTTAGAGCTAGTCAATTTGTGACACCATAACAATCTCAAAAATAGGGTCAATCTTAAAAGACCACCCAAGAAAATCCAAATAAGGTTAAGACTAGATAGTAGTCATAGGTAGCTAATACACCAGATTCCATAGCCAAGAGTGGTCAAGTTCCTCAGTGTCTAATTTCCCATAAGTGACATAAGGGAGAGTGCTAGAAAAGTAAGCTAGGAGTATGCTTCAGGTGTGGTTCATCGAATCATTTCTTTCATAATTGACCTACCAAGGCTGATGCTAGTCAGAGATCTATGTATACATCTACCAGAGGTTAGAAAAAAAGATCAAGGAGATAGACCAGAGGGAGCTTAGAGGGACAGAGTAAAGTCTAAAGCTAAATACAGAGCCCCTGCTCGGCTGTATGCTATCAAGGAATGAGAGAAGGCGAATGAGCCAAATGTCATAGCTGCTACTTTTCTTCTCTTTGACACTCTTATTTTGGCTTTAATTGATTTAGGGTATACACATTCATATGTTTGCACATCACAAGCATGAGACCAGGGGTTAGAGTCAGAACTTATGGACTTAGAGATTATGGTTAGCAATCCCTTAGGTCAACATGTCACAGTAAACAAGGTTAACAAAAAGTGTTTATTAATAGTACAAAGACACCAGTTTTTCATCTAATATTAGGCATAGACCGGATGTCCAAGTATCAGGCCATAATTAAGTGCAAGTTAAAGAGGTTGACTCTCAAGGATGATGATAGGGCTAAGATTATAGTTATAGGTGAGAGGACAGATTTTCTATCTAATATTATCTTAGTAGTGACAACAAATCACAAGTTAAAGAAAGGGTGTCAAGTTTTCCTCACTCATGTTTGTGATCCCCTTAGTGGAAAGCCAAATGCTAGTAACATACTAGTAGTATCAGAGTTTATGGATGCATTTCCTGAAAAGTTGTTGGGTTTACCTCTAGAACGGGAACTCGAGTTCAATATAGAGGTGTTACCTGGCAATAGAATAGCTCTAGCAAAGTTGAAAAAGTTAAAGCTTTAGTTACAAGAGTTGCTTGATAAGGGCTTTATAAGATAAAGTGTTTCACCTTAGGGAGCACTAGTATTATTTATGAAAAAGAAGGATGATTCTTTATAGTTATGTGTAGATTATAGACAGCTGAACAAAAGTAACTATCAAGAACAAGTATCCATTACCATAGATTAATGACCTTTTTTATCAGCTTAAAGGGCTGGAGTGTTCTCTAAGATTGATTTAAGGTCAGGTTACTATCCATTGAGGGTAAAAGAGACTGATATGGAGAAGACAACTTTTAGAACAAGATATGGCCAATATGAGTTTTTGGTAATACCATTTAGACTTACCAATGCTTATGCAGCTTTTATGAATTTTATGAATAGAGTTTTTAGATAGTATTTGGATCAGTTCATAGTTATCTTCATTGATGATATATTGGTTTATTCCAAGAGCAAAGAAGAGCATGAACAACATTTGAGGATAGTTTTATAGATCTTGAGAGAAGAAAAGCAATATGCCAAACTCAGCAAGTGTGATTTTTGGCTTAGTGAAGTGTCTTTTCTTAGACACATAGCTTTTATAGAAGGGAAACATATTAATTCTAGCAAGATTCAGGCAATCATGGAGTGCAAGCCACCTAGGAACACCACAGAGATATAGAGTTTCCTTGGGTTGGCTAGTTACTATTGGCAATTTGTTAAAGGTTTTTCTTTAATAGTAACACCTCTAACTCGACTGTTGTGAAAGATGTAAAGTTTATTTGGGATGACAATGTCAAGAGAGTTTTGATAAGCTTAAGGCAATATTGACAGAAGCCCCGATTCTAATGCTATTAGTCTCTAGGAAGGATTTCACTATTTACAATGATGCATCGCATAATGGGTTAGGGTGTGTTTTGATGCAAGAGAGTAAGGTAGTTGCTTATGCTTCTAAGCAGTTAAAGCTAAATGAGAAGAACTATCCTACTTATGATCTAGAGCTTACAGCAATAGTATTTGCATCAAAGATTTAGAGACACTACTGATATAGAGAGAAGTGTTATATGTATATTAATCACAAGAGTTTGAAGTACCTTTCGACATAGAAAGAGCTGAACTTGGGGTAGAAATGATGGATGAAGTTGATTGAGGATTGTAACTGTTTATTCAATTATCATCTTAGTAAGGCCAATGTAGTGGCTTATATTCTTAGTAGGAAGTTCATGGCAGCCATAAGAGCTATGAATGTCAAGCTTCAGTGTATGCCTGATAGTTTATTGATAGAGATGCAAGTTAAGCCTAGTTTGCTACAACAAGTTAAAGATAGTCAAAAAGATGATCCCAAGTTAATGAGTGTGATAAGTACCATCTAAGAGGGGAAGCCTACTAAGTATGAGTTGAAGAATGATGGTTGTTTGTATTACCATGATAGAATTTATATTTCAAATGTTAAAAGGTTAAAAAAATAGATTCTAGATGAGGCTCACAATGTTCCTTATGTTATACATCTAGGTACCATGAAAATGTACCAAGATTTGAAGTTATCATATTAGTGGCTTGGTATGAAAAGAGACATATCAGAGTTTATGACCAAGTGCCTTACTTGTTAGCAAGTGAAGGCAAAACATCAAGTTCTATTTGGATTACTACAACCTATAGGGATTCCATAATGGAAATTAGATAGGATCACTATAGATTTTTTGGTTGGGTTACCTATGACAAGGGGCAAGTGTGATTTCATATGGGTTGTGGTAGATTGTCTTGCCAAGACAGCTCATTTTATACTAGTAGGGATGGATTATTCATTGGAGAAGCTTGCTAAATTGTATATTGATGAGGTCATCAGGTTGCATGGAGTGTTGTCTTCAATTATATATAATCATGACCCATGATTTACATCAAGGTTTTGAAAGAAACTTCATAATGCCTTGGGTACTCAATTAAGTTTCAGCACAACGTTTCATCTGTAGACTGATGAACAGTTAGAAAGAGTCATTCATGTAATCTTTTAATACTTGAGTGATTGTATGTTGCTGTATGAATGATGTTATGCTTAAGATGAAGTATCTTTGTTAGGTGCTTGAAGACATGTTAAAAAGTTGTGCTACTAAGTTCAAAGGTAGTTGGGATTACTATATATTGTTAGCAGAGTTTGCTTACAACAATAGTCATCAAGCGAGTCTAAGAGTGGCTTCTTATAAAGCGTTGTATGGAAGAAAGTACAGGACTCCCTTATACTGGAGTGAGCTTAGTGAAACCAAGCTCATGGGACTAGATGTAATTAAGGATGCCAAAGAAAAGTGAAAATCATCAAAGATAGGTTGAAAGTAGCTTCTAATAGACAAAAGTCATATGTGGATCTCAAAAGAAAAGATATTAAGTTAAAAGTGGGAGACAAGGTGTTTTTAAAGGTTTTTCCATGGAAGAAAGTTCTACATTTTGACAAGAAAGGAAAGTTAAGTCCAAGGTTTATTAGGCCATATGAAGTGACATAACGTGTGGGGCTAGTAGCCTATAGACTAGTATTGCCACTAGAACTTCGGCAGATTCATGATGTTTTCCATGTCTCCATGCTAAGAAGATATAGATCTAATTCGACACATGTTTTATCTATAGGAGAAGTTAAGGTTTGGCTGGATTTGTCTTATAAAGAAGAATATGTTAGAATTCTAGCTAAAGAGGTTAAAGAACTAAGAAACAAGATAGTTCCACTAGTGAAAATTGCTTAGAAGCACCATGGAATAGAGGAACCAACATGAGAGATAGAAGTTCAAATGACAGAGCAGTACCATCATATGTTTGAACTAGTATTATCGAGGATGAAATTTCTTTTAAGAGGGGAAGTAATGTAATGACTTGAAAATTTCGACTTTTATGAATAG
>CANXYI011068750.1:0-10450 GCA_948208565.1 Hura crepitans
ATCCATTTAATCATGCCAAATCCATTAATTTAAGTACAATAATATGCCTAAATGCCAATTACACCAAAACACACCACTTAACCATGAAATCCCTAACTTCTATAATGAGTTTCATGCAAAAATGTTCACATACATAAATGGAATAAAATATTTAAATCATTCCACATACCTAGGGATAGGGTGTGGGTACACCCTTTTCCCCATCAATTGGAGCCTTGTTAGCTTGGTTCCTCTCACTTATGCTTGGATTGCCTAACATATTCAAATTCAAAGTTTAAAAATTCCTATAAAAATATCTAGAGCTTCAATTGAAGATCTAAAAACATAGAATTGCTTAGAATATCCTAAAGTATACTCATCAAAAATAAAATATGAGTTTTAGAATTATTTACCCAATTTTGGCACTATTCACCAAAGAGAAAAATTCCTTCAATTGGTCCTTTTTCTTCAAATATTTTGGTGTAAGGAGGTGTGAAAATTGTGGAGCATGTAAATTTATAGAGTTTTCTTTAATTTTGGTGGAGTTTTGGAAAGAGAAAAGAAGAATTTTCTTGGAGAAAATCCTTCAATGGCGTCGAAAAATGGGTGTCTGGAGGAAGAAGATGAATTCCCGCCATGTGAGAGGCATGTGCACATTAAGGCATATTTAAATGAAGTGGTTTGGTTCAATTGACCTTAAAACTAATTTTTAAGCGTTTTCATAGCATTTTGACTTCTAATGTTAATAAAATATTCTAAAGACCTCAAAAAATTTCCATTTCTATTTTAAAAATCCTCGATTAATGAGACTAAGATCCCTATAAAATTTGGGATCAAAATTCCAATGTTGACTTTTTGGGTACTATTCACTCACTGAATAAAATATTCAAAAATAATATCAGATGACCTCAGAAAATTATAATTTCTTAACCACCATACTCAGTGGAATTTTTGAGGTTTAGGTTATGATGTTTTCGAGACCATACGGGCACATTTTCAATCCTGAGGATGTCCCGGCCCGAAATATTTTTATCTCCGAAAATGAAAGCTTATGTCCTAAAATGAATTATTGGTTCTATTAAAAATTTTAATTCATTTGTTTTGACCACTTTTAGGCCTATCAAAGTTTTATGAGCAATATGCCAGCCATTAGACTCGAAATGATGACCCGCACCGCGGGGAACATCACTCAGGTCCCGAAAGCACTGTTCACAAGACCTTGACCAACGGACGTTACACCAGAGGCTTAATCCTAGTTTTTGGGGGAGAGGATCATGAATTGGCACATAGGGCCTAATGTATGTCTTGTTCCTCAGAATTCTCCCGACTCGATGCTATTCGAGAGGTACATAGATGACTTAGAGTTCGTGCAGAGTATGACTACTGGGATCCTAGGGGTCACATTAGTACAGGGTACTGAAGAGAGCTACACTTACTGGGTCTCTACTCATTTGCTTTCTCGGGTCACTTATACTTTAGGAACTCCTCCATCTTAGGTGGGTTTCTTAACTTTCGATTCATTTTTTGAGTTATTTTTTAACCTATGTGTTACATTGTAGCCTGCTGCTGTTCTTGGGGCTAGCCTGTCTTCATCACGTAAATGTCTGAGAACTGCCCCTAATTCTCCTAGTTCTCAGTTTTCACCTCCTCTGGTAGAGAGCGGAGTTCCAAGTCCATCTACTAGTCAGACTTCATTGCTTAGTGAGGCTATGGGTGCCTTGACTGACATCTTAGAGCTGAGCTATATACTTTATGGCATTGATAGGGAGCTATCTTCCTCTCATCTTTGTATAGAGCAGAATTAGCCAGTTCCCTTCGAGCTGAAAAATACTACTTTGGTTTGGTTTTTTGCTAGTCATTTGTATTGTTTGGATTTTGAAGTGTCACTTGTGCTTCATTCTTTTGGTCAGATGAAGAGAGCTTCTATGGAAAGGATTACTCGGGTGGTGGAGGATTTCAGAAGAGCTATGATAAATGAAACTTGAGTCCTTGCTGTGAGTAATTTTCCTGTGATGGTTAATTTCATGCAATTATATATGTCATGTATGTTATACACTAATCCTCCACTCATTTATAGAGTGAACTATCAAGGCAGGTTGTTACCCTTCATGAAAGCCTTCAAAATTGCTGGGAAGCTGGTGATCTCCTCTGATGATGAAGACACGGAGGAAGAAGATGATGTTGGACAGTAGGATAGGTGGCACCCCCCTTCTTTTTTTCATTTTGGAATTGGAATTGCTCCACCCTCCTATTCCATTTTCATATATACAAAACTTTTAAACTTTTGATTTTGTGTACATACAATTTCAATTTTATTTTGAAGTACATTTGCCCCTCAAGTATGTTTATCCGTGAAAGGGTACATGAATGGGTTTTTAACAACCATTGCAATTCTATACTGATCATAGGTCAGTGTGGGCTTGAGATGATTTAGTCTGTGTGGACTTGGAATGCGCTAGTCTACACGGACTTAAGATGTGTTGGTTCATGTAGACATTAACCACGCTAAGTTATAGACAAGCAGTTGATAATGCTGTGGACGTACTTCCTTAGTTCGTGCAGATTATAATGCCATCTTCATACATTACAAGGTCTGTGCAGACCTCCTTATGTGTTTCAGATTCTTATTCCTAGTTGGGAAAGGAATGGTGGGGCTTTTGGCATATAAATACCCTAATCTTCATCCCTCTTGTCAAGCTCCCATTATGTCTTCTTTCAGCCATAATTTGTCCAAGGTTTTAGAATCGAAAGCCTCTTAGACTTCCTCTATTCTTGCCTGCTTTTCTTCCTTTAGATTCTTAAGAAAGGTTCGTATTGACCCTGATTTTCTAGATGTGACCGTGCGATATTAGGACCCTATTTTTCATGTGTTCATCTTTGATCATGAAGAGATTACCCCAACTTTGGAAGAGTTTGTTGCCATTCTGGACTATAAAATCACTTCAAATAGTCTTTTAGCCTTACCTTTTTTTAAGGATCATTATCCTATGGATATCGTCCTTGATTTTGGCCTTTCTCCCATTGTAGCTTAAAGGATAGTACCGAGTGTGGGTCTAATTTCTTTACAGACAATTTTAGACCATGCCCATTAGTTTCCTATTGACTCAGTGGAATGTGCGAAGTGCATTTTACTGTGTATCCTTGTTAATTGGCTTGTGGTTACTTCCAAGGATGAGTCCTATGATTTTAAAACTCTTCAACTTCTGACTAAAATATGCTCTGGCCATAACCCTTTTGGTGTTGTCTTGGCTGAAACCATCTAAGGTTTAGATGCTCTAAAGAAACAGGATATCGACTTTGTTACTGGGAGTCCACTCCTTTTACAGGTATGTGTAGAGCGCTTGCCATGGGTTTTCATCTTAATTTTATTTTCTTATAGCCCTAATTTTTGCCTAGTACACCTGTGAAGGTTTTTCACAGTAGTGGGTTTGCCTAATTTTTCTTAGATGGTCCTTTATGGATTTTCTAAACTAACGGCTTCTTTTTTTTAAACAGATTTGGTTATAGGAGAAATTGGGTCACTTGTTCCTCCACCCAAAAGACTTTAGATGAAATATGCCTCGTATCACCATTGTGAAAGGAGGCTTGTAATGAGGTGTGATTCGTATGACCAGTGGGCTATATGGCTTAACACTATTATCACGATATGATGGAGATGTCCTTAGTGGAAGATCACCCATTTTTCTCTCTTCTGTCATGCCAGTTGCATTCCCTTAATCAGGTTAAGGCATGGTACCTTCTATATCCCCTTACGAATCCTGGGGTAATTTAGTCTAGTGTAGAGAATACCTTTTGAGCCTTTGGGATTTTGAGGTGGTCCTTTGACACATCACTTCTTGTACTCCTTCCCTGACTTGTGGAAGCGACGTGCCATCCTGAGGGACATGCTTGATTATACAACTGATGGTGTTAGTACTGATGAATATTGCAAAAATTAGATAGTGAAGCAAAAGACAATAAAACATTAGTGTTGAAAAGAAAAAATGAAGACAATACTTTCTGATTTTGAAATGAGATGATGTACATAGAATTCGATTACTTGTATGACTCTTCTCTATCTTAATGGAAATTTGCATATCAATGATCATGACTAAAGCATTCTTGCTATTAAGTGTATTTGAAACTAAACCAATTAATCTTGGCAAATATATTAATTTTCCATTAATGATACTGTCATGACTAATTAGCCTTGAGAAGGTTTTCTTCATTAGACATTTTCTCTCAAGTCCCCTAACTTTTGCAAGAAGTGCCTATTAGGTTTTCACCTTATCGGGGAGTCCTAATTTTTGTCTAAACTGCCCTATTTAGGTTTTTAACTTAGTGGACCTCTTTTTTTTTTAATAGAAATACTTCCTCATTTTGTCCATGTTGATAGGCTCCGAGAATTTGTTGCTTTCTAGATCCGAGATCTTGACACCTCCATGCTGGAGTACTTTCTTGATCAAATACGGGCCTTCCCAATTAGGCACTAATTTTCCCCTAAGGTCTGATAATAAAGGTCTAATTTGTTTGAGTATCAAGTCACCTTCTTGTATAAATTTAGGCTTAACTCTCTTGTTGTAAGCTCTAGCAATTCTCTTTTGATATAATTGCATATGATAGAGAGCTTTAAGTCATTTTTCATCAATTACCATCAACTACTCATATCTGCTTCTAGCCAATTCTGCTTCAGAGATGTCTACTTCTAACACTACTCTCAATAATGGTATTTCAATCTCTATTGGTAGCACTGCTTCTATGTCGTATACTAGTGAGTAAAGCGTAGCCTGGGTGGATGTTCTAATAGTCATCTTGTATCCCCATAGTGCGAAGGGTAACATATCCGCCTAATCTTTGTAAGTAACAGTCATCTTTTGCAACTTTTTCTTGATATTTTTATTAGCTACCTCTATCGCACCATTAGCTTGAGGTCGATACGGAAAAGACTTGTGATGTTGAATCTTGCATTTTTGTAAAAGCTACCTTGTCTCACCTTAGAACTGCACCCCTTTATTTGAGATGACCTATTGCGGCAATCCATACCAACAAATGATATTTTTTTCAATAAATTTCACCATTTGTCTTGCCCTTAATTTATTAAAAGACTCAGCTTCAACACATTTTGTGAAATAATTGACTACTACTACTATAAACCTATGCCCTTTAGTAGCTAATGGCTTTATTTCCCTAATTATGTTAATTCCCCATGTCGAAATAGGGAGATGACAAATTAGTCAAGTCATAGGGTGGTAGATGACTCAAATTTCCATAGATCTGGCACTTGTGACACCTTTTGATGAAACCACAACAATCTATTTCCATGGTTACCCAGTAATAGCCCAATCTCAAGATCTTCTTTGTAAGGTTTCTCCCATTCATATGACAACCACAAACCCCTTTATGCACCTCCTCGAGTACTTTTTGAGCTTCTGATTTGTCTATGTATTTGAGTTGAATTCCATCCACCTATCTTTTATATAACATGCCTTGGAATGAAACAAATTTAGTAAATAACTTTTGGAGCCTTTTTGCCCTTCTTAGTTGTATCCTCTAAGTATTGTTCGGTTTCCAGGTAGGTTTGGATATCATGGTACCATGGTAGATCTTGGTGGGATTATTCAGTAGTGGCATTGACTATAATAGTATAGGTAGGGAATCTCATCTTATTGAAATACATTGGTTTGGGTAGGTCCCTTTTGGTAAGGTTTGACATAGACATTAAAGCAGCTAAGGCATCGGCTACTAGGTTTTATTTTCTAGGGATATGGTGAAAGGTGCAGTGATTAAACCCTTCAGTGAGGTCTATGAGTATCCTGACATACTTGCTTAGGTTTTCATCTTTGATTTCCCAATTACCTTGTTGGATGATAAGCATCGAGTTCCCGTATACATCAACCATTTTTTCCCTCAGTTGGTATAGAGTTTTGAGGCTATACACATATGCCTCATATTCAGCAATATTATTAGTGGCTAGAAACTCTAATTTCCTAGCTAGAAACATCTGCTTACCTTTCAGGCTGATGACTAGTACCCTGGCACCTACTCCTTTTTGGTTAACCACCCCATCAAAAAACATCTTCCATCCTTCTTGGGATATTGCCTCTCAAGTGTTCATCTGGAAATTCATATTCTTCTTGTTTTCCTTTAATTGGGTGTTGAGCTAAGAATTCTGCAAGCTCGGCCTTTAATTGTTTTCTTGGTGATAAAGGAGATATCAAACTCCTGAAGGAGCAAAATCTAATGTCCCATTTTACCTACTAAGGAGGGTGCAGTTTATAAATATCTAAGAGGGTTATGCTTTGCTACTGACTCTACCTTGTAGGACTGGAAGTAATGACATAGCTTCTTAGAGACCCAAATCACTCCTAAACATATCTTTTTTACTTTTGTGTATTTCTATTCATAGGGGAGCAATTTCTTATTTAAGTAATAAACTATATTCTCTATTCCAGCTTTGTCTACCTGTGCGATCACCTATCATAGATTTTCTACTACTAGATATAGGATCAGGGGTTTTCTTAGTTTTGGGGGTTTTAAAATTGGAGGTTTGGTTAAATACCATTTGATGGATTGAAAGGCTTTCTCACAATCATCATTCCACTCTTTAGCTACCTTTTGTGTAACAAATTAAATATGGGTTCACAAACTAAGGTGAGTTTAGATATGAAACTACTGATGTATTGTATTTTACCTAGGAACCCTCTAACCACCTTTTTATAATTGTGGGATAGGCATGTCTAGAATGGATTTCACCTTGTCAAGATCAACATCAATTAAATTTTTGCTCACTATGAATCCCAACAGCTTTCTTGACATAACTCCAAAGACACACTTCTTAGGATTAAGCCTTATATTGAATTGGTCCAACCTTTGGAAAAACTTTTCTAGTGCTAAGAAGTGTTCTTCCCTTTCAGTAGATTTTACCATCATATCATCTACGTAGACTTCAACTTCTTTGTGCATCATGTCATGGAACAGCTTAGTGGCCATCCATTAATAAGTGGCTCTTGTGTTCTTTAACCCAAAAGGCTAATAGCAATATGTGCCCCATTCTATTATAAAGGCAGTTTTGTATTTGTCTATCACCTTCATCAAAATCTAATTATATCTAGAGAACTCATTAACAAATGAGTAAATAGCTGCCATTGCTACACTTTCTACCAATATGTCTATGTGGGGCAAGGGAAAATCATCCTTTGGGCATGCCTTGTTTAGGTCCCAGTAGTTTACACACATCCTAACCCTTCTATCTTTCTTAGGTACTAGGACTATGTTGGCGAGTCAGGTAGGGAAAACAATTTCTTTAATGAATTTTGCTTCAAGTAACTTTACTACCTCCTGTTTTACTTTTTCTGCCCATTCAGGCCTTATTCTCCAGAGCTTTTGTCGAACTAGGATGGCATGATCACGTGTTAGGATGGGCAATTTCTCGATCAATACCTAGCATATCATCGTAATTCCAAGTGAAGATTCTTTCGTATTTCTTTAATAGTCTCTCGAATTTTTCTCTTTCCTTGACAGTAGTATCATGAGCAATTAACACATTTCTAGGTTATTCGTTGGTGTCAAGATTAAATGGATTAGGTTTAATGCAATTAATGTAAAAAATGCTCACGTAATAATCGCTTGTATGCATACTACCATTAGGAAAAAGATCACACAAATAGGCAAATTTGTTGTTCATTTTATTGGAAAGTAAATTGTTCGCTAAAAGAGGTCATAAAGATACAATTCATCTAAAAATAAGTTAGAATCTTTATCTAAATTAGGCATGTCCTCTAGGAGGCTTAGATAGACTTCCTTAATGGCTGGTGGCTTTAGGAATACTTCTTTAGTCCATTGAATTTGAGTAAGATGCCCTGACTCCCAATCAACAACATCGGCAAAGATCTCAAATCCATGCTTGTAGTGTCCCTTTATTATGGCAAGTTCTGGGGTCCCATCATACTTCGTGTCTTTATACTTGACAAAATAATCTCCCAAGCAGCTACCTTTTCTTGAGTTCCCTCCTTTACTTGAATCATAGCCTAGTCCCTTTGTATCCTTCTGATTGTGCATTTGTAAGGGTTTAGTTATGCCTTATAAGTTCTTCCTTAAACTAGCACCTGGGAAGAAGTCCATTCTTTTTATCATCTTGGACACAGATGGATCCATGTAATTTTCATAAATACTTGCAACATGAAACCTACTTGCAACATGGTCAACTTCAGCCTTTATGGTTACAATGTTGCCCCCATGCGGGAATGTAATCATTTGGTGTAAAGTTGAGGGGCTTCCTCCCAGCTTATGGAACCAAGGCCTCCTTAACAAGAGAGGAAAGGGTGGCAGGGATGTTTATTATAGTAAATTTAACTTCATCAATGATTGGTCCTACTTGTACCTTGATTGTAAAAGACCCTTTAGCCTGTCTTCTAGTATCATTATAAGCCTTTATAGTGACACTCAAAGGTGACAAATCTTCCTTCTTAATCCCCAAACCAGATAAGATTTTGATAGGATAGACACAAAGAGAAGAACCATCATCCACCATGGCACATCCCATCTTCTTTCTATTCACTTCAGCTTTGATAAAGAAGGGTCTATTGTGCTCTCTCCCTTCTAAAGGTAAGTCGGTGTAAAAAAAGGTAATGAGGCCTATGTTACCTGTCCTTATTACTTGTATAAGTTCATCTAGGTAATTGTCGTGGAAACATATACTTGACCTAAGGCTTCAATCACTTTCTGCCTATGGTCTTTGGATAACATTAGAAGGTCCCATATACTGATGTTGGCTTGGGTTTTCTTTAATTACTTCAGCACCTTTTCATGCTTGTCCTCTTTAGGTCCAGGCTCTTTTTTAGGCAGTGTCCGACCGTTCTTCTCTACCCTCTCAACTGCTTCTCCCTCAACCCGAATAGGTTTCTCTCTTACCCTCTTCAAAATCCTCATAAAAGGATTCATCCTAAAAGTTCTTGCTCTTCTTAGCTTTACGGTCACTCTCACTCTCCCAAAAACTAGTCATAAGGATATATTCACTCACCCTCACTCCTATTTCTATAGCTAGGTTAGACTCATATATTTCTCTAAGTACATATTCTTCGGATAATATGAATTTAAGGAGGTAAGAAGTGTGGTGTTTGTGTAATAGGTTTGATGAGGTTTTAGGATCAGGGATCTATTTCGAATCAATAAGATCCTATATAGCTCTCTTAAGGTGTTTGCAGTTGTCAGTGAGGTGCTCGATTTGTTGATTATAAGCATAATATTGATCATGCCTATGATTGGGTGGTAATGGTCCATTAAACAGCTGGTGTGGAAGTGGTTACAGCTTCCCCTCTTTAGTGAGCTTCTTCAAACACCACGACAAGGACTTACCTAAGTTAGAATACTTGTGACCTTAAATTGCATGTACTTTGGCTATCTTGGTAGAGGCTCCAATATTACCACTTGCAAAAGTGGGGTTATTGTTTGCTGTCTTGTACCCCTTGTTTTGATAATCCGCTTCAAGGTCAATGGCGATGTCTTTGAGTTGCTCCCAAGTAGTAATGCCCTTAGTAGTGAGCCCACTATTCATATAACTATTGGCATTCCTAATGAATATCTTAATCTAGTCAATGTCTTTCAGCTTATTTCTCATCTTTAGGATATTCTCTCTCTACCTTTACAGGTAGTTAGAAAAACTTTCATTGGGCTTCTATTTTATCAGCTCCAGATCCTTCAAAGTGATCTCGACACTTGTATTATTAGTGTACTGCTTATTGAATGCCCTTGCCAACTCATTCTAGTCTTTCTTAACCCTTTTTTCTTGATAATGATACCAATCAAAAGTTTGGCATATAAGAGATGCTAAATAGGCTTACAATTTGCTTTTCTATTACATGGGTGGCCCTTATGGCTACTGCATACTACTTCAAATAGGTGCAAGGATCAGAAGTTCCATTGAACCTGCTAAGGTCAGGCATCTTAAACTTATAAGGCATGGAGCGATTAGGCCTTAGACTGATGTCATCCAAGTCAATGTCTTTGCCTCCAGTCACTAGCCGAGACATAGCCTCCATCTTCTCATTCAACTTTTTCAACTGGTCATTCTCTACTACCTTCGGAGGGGGTACCCTATTATAGGCCTTAACCACTTATGGCACTTCGTCATCTGAAGATTGGTCATCCTTCGCATCACCCGCTATCTCCTTACCCTTGTGGGTACTTGAAGTTTGTCCTACCTCTTATGGATTCTGCATGTTAGACAGAGCATTGGTAACAACGGCCATTATCCTTCTTTCCATCTCAGCCATTACCTCTATGAACATGGCCTTAGTCATGTATTCATCAGCAGACATGGTTTGTAACGTCCGCCGGTCAAAGTCTCATGAACAGTATTTTTGGGACCCGATTGATGTTCCCCGCGGTGCGGGTCATCATTTCGAGTCCGAGGACTGGTACAGTGTTCATAAAACTTTGATGGGCCTGAAAATGGTCAAAACGAATGAAATAAAAATTTTAACAGAACCAATAA
>CANXYI011068766.1:0-14421 GCA_948208565.1 Hura crepitans
AGAAGGCATATTATTGAGGCATAAATAAGATCTGAATTCCAAACCTTTTTGGTATAGAAGATCAAAGGTCTTGGTGTAGAAGCCAAGTGGTGACTCCACTAACCACTCTCATCGCCAATAAAAATATCATAATTTCTACAGGGGTGATTCCACTAGGGACTAAGAATCTCAATCTGAAATTGCCCAAATAATATGCCATCTAATATTCTAATTTTTATCAATCCTATGCATTGTATCCTATATAAACTATCCCTTTTACCTTAGATGGTGTTGTGAACATGACTCCATTTTTCATTCAAGAATAGAGAAGTGCTAGTATATCCATCACTCACAAGCGTCATGCCTTCGGGTATTTGAAAAGGTGAACTAATCAGTCACTATTATCCTTGGTTAGAAAGACCCATTAAGAGGGACCTCCACTTGTGGGAGCCATAAGCCTTTCTGACCAAACCATGGGCCTATATAGTTAAGCTTAACAACTTCCCCTTGGTTACATAACCCTAAAAATTTGTGATTACATTATGATTGCTATGTGGGCCTATTGTATTTGATCATTTTTAAAGTGGGGGCAAGCCTATTATGCCTTTTTATTTGGAATAGGCCTAACCTAATTTCACCTCAAATAAGACTTAAATGTTATAGGCCATTATATTTGCATGTGCCTTAAATACGAGAGGATATTGGGCCTAATTAGGCCTATATTCGAACCTATACATCCCCCAATGATGCTTAGGTGAGCCTACCAAAGAAGAATGACTAAAACCATGTGTATAGGAGTAATAAGGTTAGAAAGCTTATTGCTTATGTTTGTCATTATACATCTAACATGTATCTTTTTTGTCTACACATGCATAATATTGTACCTACTACATAACATAAACTTTACATCCTTCTCATTTATATCCTTCCTATTTTACATCCTTTTAATTTATGTCCTTCCTATGTACTATGTGTATATTATGCTTTCAATGCACATATATAACACTGTACCTATTACATGACTTAGACTTTACACATCATATGTACCTCATAAACTTTTACATTTTTTATCCTAATACTCATGCATTAAGTCCATGACATGTTAACTATGCATCAAAGATTTTTATCTTGTAAAGGATCATTAACTTCTTACTCATACATCATATTCATACCATGTATCCACACATTTACACTATTCACGCATAAGGCACACATTACATATCATGCATCATCTTAGATAATTCATGCATCATCACTAACCCTTTATTTTGTAGCCACTATTGATCCATCTATAACCTACCAAAGAGAATGATCATGTCCAGAGATGAACTAGTGATGAAAACCATGCTCAATGAGGTCCTTCAAGATATGGAGAAAAGGATAATGGCTGCCATAACCAATGCACTATCAAGCATAAATGCCCAGTAAGATAAAGTCAAACTTTTATTATTGACAATAACAAGAAAAAGATGGTTGATTATGACACATCCTACTAGATCCTCGAAGAAATCCAATAAGCGATGCACTTCCTACTACATCACCCATCTTGAAATTTCTCCTATGTTCATTTGTTTAACTTTTACTTATTCTTGAATATTTAATTCTATCTAACTCCAAATTTACTTTTGTTTGTCCTTACATACTACTTAGGGTCATACCATATTATTCATGTCAATATTGACCAATTATAGGTCAATCAAGTTTTTCTTAAAATTTGGTAACATAATAGTTATTCGAGCCACTATCCAAAAAAATGATCCTATAAAAACACACTTTTATAACACATATTCACATCTCCTAGACCCTTTTAGTCCCCCAAGTATCAACCTAACATCGTCATTCTATCAAACATCAACATAGGCCTCAGACCACAATCAAATAAACATACACTAGAGCCTCAGGATCACATACCATATCATTAACACAGATAAAAAAAAGTCATACATTCTCAAAAGGACTGATAACTTGCTTATTAGAACATAGTTTATACCTATATAATTACATTACATGTTCTTTATATACATAACACCCATTTCCCACCTAAGTAGATAAAGTACAAAACTATACAAAATTTATAGTTCCATCTTTATATGGTTATCCTCTAAACTTGGTTGCATTGTTACATGAGGCTACATCTCTATGCTGGGTACTTATGCACCAAAATAGGTACGCTATGTATATAATATACTCAGTGGTGAACTCAAGCATTTAAATCATGTTAATTATTTCATTCATGCATATATAAGGTTATTACTATACACAAATAATTTTTCTATGATAAATGGCCAAAAATGCCCTTTTATTTATACATAACAGATTACCATGTATTTATTCATTTAAAAATATACAAATTATGAATTTAACTCATTTCCAATAATAACAGTCAAGTGATTGAATTATCAAGTCAATAAGTGGTATACATGCAAAATTACCAAAATACCCCTAATGATACATACTGATTTCTCATTCTGTTTATTATGTCTAACTTTAGAAACTTTAATAATATCTGCCATTATTATTGTTTTATGTTATTTATGTCATTAACTTGATAAGCTCGACTAAGTAGATGACACTTCAATACACTGAACCTAGAGGGAATGAAAAAGGAGCGTAATGATCCATATTTTGAACCCCAATAGCTTTACTAGCCTAATCACGTTATAGCACTAAAGGTGCAAATAATAAGATATAGTTTATCTAATAGACTAGTACAGTGGCCCTTTGGGAGCTTAGCCATTGTACCAGCCTTATTTAAAGATTAAAGATGTCACAAATTGGTCTACCTAGCAAACTGATCTATTTAACCGACTAGTGTAGTGGCCCTCCAAGAGCTATGCTACTTCACTGGCAAAGTGAGGTGAATGGATTTAAAGATTAAGAATGTCATAGATTGGTCTATTTAACCAACTAGTGTAGTGGCCCTCCGGGACCTACGCCGCTGGACCGACAAAATTAAGTGAATGGCATCAAGTGTGCAAAGGCACATGAGTGTCTATCTAATAGACTAGTACAGTGGCCCAAAATAAACCTAGGCCGATGTACTGACCCTACTTGAAAATTAGATAATGTAGCAGCTACTAAAATCTCTATGTTGATCGATTAACCCATCCAGTGGGTGTCTAACTAATGGGCCATGTAACATAATTTATGTTCATTCTTTCATAAATGAATTTTTTATATTACTTAAGAGTGAAAAATAGTCAGTTATGAATTTTATTGTACAATTCAATTGTAGCCCAATCAGGCATGGGCAATAATCAGGCTGTACTGGGTAAATTTCCAATATTATTTTTAAGTATTGTAATTGCCAATAATTAAGATATATTATGCTTGATTTTATTCCGTAAGTATTTCTAATATATTTGCCATTTACAATCTAGTGGTATTTTTTATTCAAGTAATGGTTAGACTAGACAGTTATAAGTCATTACGTCAAGTTTTCGAAAGCCAATTCTAGTATCATTTCTTAACATTTTTCAATCTAGTTTTCACCAATATTTCAAGAATGTTCATAGGCCTTAAGCCATACAATCACTAGGCCATTTCTAAGGCCAAAACATAGGCATCAAAGCCATAATAAATAATCGATAATATAGTCCTCATAGGCACAAATTATAGGTATATTGTTTAATCATGACCCATAGCTCATAAAAGTACATTTGAGGTTAACTCACTTTCACTTTTTAGATTCAAGTGTAAATCACATTTTAAGCAATTTTTCTATATCTATGTTTTAAGTATTTTTACATCCATCAAAGCGAATTGTGTACATTAGTTTATACTATGCTCATTCCATAAATTTGTCAAAATCATACCAAGTAAGTCAAGCCATTTCATGTCTATTATATTAGGTTTTCTTACACATATTCATTATTCACCTATTACAAAAATTTATATATGATTTCCATTAACATTTCTTTCGGGTCATAACCACTTAGTAACTTAAGTCATGCATTTTATTAACATCTATCATGCACTCATGCTTTCATCAACAATATATACATATCCATACACATATCTTTACATTCCATGCCATTTAAGGTATATAAATTCATTATATGCCTCGGCCATTATGTGATTTCCATAACCCATACATGTTTGTTAACCTAACACATGCATAATTTTATACATAAGTTTTCTTGTCTGAACAATTTAAGCTATAACTTCCTAGTTATAAGCCTCGGCCATAGCTATTTACCACCTATATACTTACTAACCATTCTTATATCACAAGTTACCATTTGTTCAAACTAAACTATAACACATGCCAATCATCATGTTTCCATGCCATACATATAGTAACAAACTTAGGCTACCTCTCGGCCAAATCACAATATATCTTTAAACATCAAATTTTCACCACACTACTATACTATTCATACCCCTTTTTCATTACATGCTTGAAGTGCCATGCCAAACCAACTAACTAAACTATACACCCACACCTATATGCTTAAAGTTTTTAACCATTCATTGAATTCATAACAATTTTAGATGTGCCAAACTAATCATAATTAAAAATAACATATCTCAACACCAAGAATATACATACCACTTAAAAGCACCTAAACTAATGCATACCCACACCTAACTTTCCCATACATCTCTTAGCCAAGTAAAACATTAACATTATCACACGTTCTTTCTACCAAATCAAAATAGCAAGTATCTATTCATCATACAATCATATTTCATATACTAGTAATTTATTCCAACTGCATATTTTAATTGTCTATCTAACATTTTCATACACAATGGCACTTTTAACCCACGAATTTTAGGTGACATGAATTGAATGAAGGAATTTAGTTACCTTAACTCAAATAGGAGAAAAATCCTCACACCTCAAGCCTTGATAGGACTCAAGAAAATTATTCTCAAATGCTCCTTAATAGCTCACTTTTATTCATGCCAAAGCCATATGAAAATTCCACCAAAAATCACACACACACATTAATGAAAATATATTCATAGAAGCTTACTTAGGACCTTTAAATCCCTTAGGAAAAATTCCTAAAGAGCCTGGAAAACTTACCCTTGAAATTTGTTTCCCAAGTTGTCAATAGATGAACACATTGCTTACTTTGATTTTTCTTAAATCCTTGGTACTCCTTTTTCCTCCGAACCTTTGACAATTCAATTCCCAACATATTAAAGTAATATTTGGATTATGATTGCCATTGTGAAAGCTTGATAAAAATGGCTAGAATAGTTTTTTAAATAAAAGTTGGTGTCTGCAACTTGTAAAGAAGAAGAAAAAAGAATTATCACTTGTTTTAGTGGAACTTGCCAAGTTTCACTCCTATTTTGACATGTGTACTTGTTCCATGCTTGTTGAGGTGGCACGGTAGGTCCCCCAGCTAGCTGAACTTCCTGTAAAAGCTCGATTTCGATAATAGAGCTGCAAATTTTAGAAATTTTTAAAAATCACAGTCATTAAAAAATGTGATGTTTTCTTGTTAATTCCTCATTTGGCCCCTGTTACAAGCTTGCAAAAGTTCATGGTAAAATACCATTAGGATGTAGGCAAACCAAAAAATCGGCATTTTACAGCCATTTGGTCTATGGTAGAACTCTAAAAATTTTTATATAGCTAATCGAACCTCTAAAAATAATTATGTTTATTTCTACATCCTTAAATTCCTTTAATTATAGGCACGTAAAGTTTCACAGCCTAATTCCTTTGGGAACTAAGCTAACATGATTTCGGGAAAATTATGGTTCTACTGATATCCCAAGAAATACCAAATAACCTTAAAAAGTTGCACCATTTATTTTAAAAAGTCCTCATTTATTCCTATTTAGGGGCCCATAAAATTTCACAAAAAAAATTCCATCGATAAGATAGTTTTTAGAATGCCTTAATTTGTGTGCCATTTTTTAAAATTATGACAATTTGCAAATATTGTTAGAAGTAAAAATTCTTTCACTAATAAACTCAGTGGGATTTTTGAGCTTAAGGGTTCGACATTTTTGGGTTCATCTAGGCACATTCTAGGTCATTCTCAACCTAAAATTTTTTTATTACACATATCAATCTTACTATCCGAAGTGAATTATTAGCTCAGCTAAATTTTAAAATTTTGCCCTTTTCATCAATTTAAAACCCCTCAAAATTTCATGACCAATGTCGCTGCCTCAGTTTTCATTCATGTAACTTGGCACCCTAGGCACACATCCAAATCCTAGTGGCACGATTCATAGAGCCTTAATGCATAGGCATTACAATTTGTGTTTTTTAATTTTACAAGAATATGTGTATCCTTAAATTGCTAGTTTAGGGTTTGTTTATGCCTTAAAATGCATACATGTTACATTAGGGTTTATGGCTTACTAAATAAGTGAAATGAATAAAATTTAATGTAAAATAATTTAACTGATGTAACCCCAATTTTGTCTGAGTTGTGTATGTAAGGAGTTATTAATGTAACTAATGTAATTAATGTTATTACATGAATAAATAATGGATGTTGAGTTTGATTGTAAAGGTACTTCATGATTTAGTGTTAAAGATTAGTTAATTATGTAAGATGTTATAAATTAGATGTATGAAGAGTGTATGTTTGTGTGACAAAGTGAGTGACATACAATATATGTTTGAATTATAACATGTAATATGTATTCGAATAATGGTAAAGTAAATGATAAAGATTAAGTTAGAAGACAAATTCCATAAGATGAACACTTGCACTTGTTAATAAGGGACAATATTAATAATCAGTCAATGTCAAGGAATTTGGTACATGTAGTAAATAATGAAATGGAAAATGGAAGCTCAACTCATGAATGCTAATAAAGTGTTTATATAAATGGAAAAAGTCGATATAAGTTACCTAGAATACATAGGTTGATTAGTCAACTAGGTAATTAGCACCTATTAGGACACATTTGTATAATTATAATATAGGTAGGGTTGTTGTTGAGGTTTACGAGGGCTACAGATATTTATATGTTCTATATTAATAATATATTTGCTTTTATGAGTCTAGCTGCTATGAGATCTACAAGAGCCACTATGGACTTTCATGTGAGTGCAACCACTATTGAGGTTTGTGAGGGCTATTACACATTGTCATGTTATTTCAATAGCTATTAATGTCATAAAGGGCCTCTATGTAATTACATGCTAGTGTTATAGCTAGAGTAGTAAAAATATAGACCACTACATACTATGATTGTAATATCTAGTATTAGGAATATAATCTATTAGCTATGGGCTAACTAAGTGGTTAATAAACAAAAAAAAACTAAGGGAAATAAAGTGAGAAATTAAATTATTAACATAAGTTAACATGATAAGATTAAGTATACTATAGCATAATCATGCTATTATTTTTGTTTGCCTTATAACATATCCCTATATGTGTATTGCTTGTTTATTGTAAAATGTATGTAGGTGTAAGCATATTTTATTAAATACAACACTAAGAATGATGCTTAGCGGATCATGTTTCTTATGTGTAAGTTGTAGATAGTTAAGACTAATCCAGCTTCAAAAAATTAGTGTAACAGGCTTAATAGAAACGATTTAGGTATATTTTTGCATTTCTTAGTATGATTTAGATAATGATAGATGGCACTCATATGTAAATAGTTGGGATGGGTTCAATCAAGTTATTTAAAATAAATATTGCAATTGTTAATGTAATGTTATATTTATGTGTATAAACATAGACTTTAGCTAATTTTTTAACTATTAAGAATAGTGTGATTGGTATGATTATGATATTGATTGTTGGATGGTTTTAAGGATCAAAAGGATCCCATAATATGGATTGAAGTTGAGATTATTATGAGAGTGTTAATTTTAGCATGTTTTATTTTGGTTACATCATTGTGGAGTCGTTACGATATTGGATTTTTGTTAAAATGGATTAAATTTAAGCATATACATGTGCATGTATCATATAATTTTTCTATAACACCTGAAAACCCTAATTTTATGAATAGTACTTCCCCAGGCATGAACAGTATTCCCTAAAACTTGGTGACACTAAGGCAATTAAGAAGGAGCATTAAAAATAAAAAAAATAGATGAAATATGAAATAGAAATAAATTTATTTAATGTAACCACTGAACCAATAAGAATTTTCATGTCAGTATCTAATGGATCTTGAAATCAATTTAAGTTGACTAATAAAATGTGCTGGATGTGCTAGTAATGACTCAAAAATAGCATGAGTTGAAGGTCAAAAGTTCCAAATAGTCCAATGGTGCAAAAATTAGAATTTATTTGACATGGATAAGTACTTTATTTTAATTTATCGAAGATTATGTTAATTAATTAATCGAGTTCTTATTTGTTTTTGGGCCAAAATTTTAGGGGTTTCTACATTGGGAAATTATGGACTTGGTACCTAAAGGAATTTTTGTAGACATCAAGAATAACTAACACATTTTCAAAGTTTTAAATTTAAATAGGATTAATCGTAGTCATTGAATCACCATGTGGCTTAATCGTGGTCATTGATGATCTTATTATAAAAGAGTGAGTGCATGTGTTTATGCTATATGAAATCAAAAACTCATCTTCTTCCTCCCACTAAGAGTGGCTAATACCACCATTCTCTCTCTTTCCCTCCTATTTTTTCTTTTCTTCTCTACCAAATCTAAAGCTAAATCTTCAGTTCAAGTACTCAAATTAATCCTCTCAGTGTCTTGAGCCTTCATTCAGTGTTAATTTTGCAAGAAGATGTTGATTTTAAGGAAAAGAAAGATTTGAAGGGTTACAGTTTTAAACCATTAAAATTGGGTATGCCTATTTCTAAAACCTTAATATTTTTCTAACTAATTATGCATGCTCAGTTTAGTGGTATAGGTGTTCTTTTCAAGTTTGGTGTAATATAGATTTTTTTATGAATTTTTCTAATTTCATTCCTTTTAAGTAGCTTACAAAAAGTAGAGGAGAGCTAAGCTGAAGGAAAGGAGAAAATGTGAGATGTCTCTTAGGAAGCCGAATAATTACTCAGTAAGTGTATTCGCTAAAATATATGTACACTTTAAGGATTTGTTCATTTTTAAGAATAGGTATAACATGCTCACTTTGTTAATTAAGTGGTTTGGATAACCTTAAAATGATAAATGTGTAATGTTAGAATGTATGGCATGTTAAATAATTAGAGTTAATGTGAATCGAGTGAAAAATAATTTATATGGTAGAAATTCAAGGTTAGTTGAATGATATACATGAGAAGGATGTGATTTTAATTAAGGTAATTAAGGTTAAAAATGATGAAATTAAAGTGTATTAGGCCTAAATAAAATAGTACATTATGAATTGGAAATGCAAATTCATGAGTGTGCATAATGATGGAGATGTTAGGTATGCACCATGCATATGTCGTGCATTGAGAAGTTTGATGCATTTTGAGTGTTGACATATTGTGATTTGTAATGCATGTTGATAAAATGATAATGTGATTGATGAAAATTATGTTATGAGGTGGATAATTTGAAATGATCACTTGAATGCAATGAGAAAGGATAATGCATGAAATGATGTGAAATAGCATAAAAGTGGTTACATAATGTACCACAAAATTATAAACTAGTGGTTGATAAGTATACCAAAATTAGATGAACATGTAAATGGATTCTTGCATGACAAAAGTGCACAAGAAATGTAATCCACCTATAGCTAAAAAGAAAGATATTGATGGCTCATGTGTGTTAGACAACCTATAGGATAGGTTATCCAGTCAACTAGGTAGTTAGCAATTGCTAAGACAATTTGGCACCATGTTTCATGCTAGTGTAGCTATCATCTGGTCCATAAGGGCAACTACACATACATATGTTTCATGTTGATATGATTTGATATTTTCATATAGGTGTAACCACCTAGAGGTCCAACAAAACCACTATAGATTTTTTTAATGAGTGCTACCACCAAGAGGTTCAATAGAACCACTACACAATTATAGTGATATGTCATGTTAGTGTAGCAGTTGTGAGGTCCAGTAGGTCCATTGCACACTCTTATGCTAGTGTAGTAGATGTGAGGTCTAAAATGTGTTCCACTATATATGGTGAACCTGATATCCAATATTAGGATTTATGTCTATCAAATATGGGCTATGTAAATGGTAAAGAATAGTATGTAATGTAACAAATTTAATGTTGGAAATTAATTAAAGATATAAGTATTATAAATGAAAATAAATAACATAACATGATTAAGTATGTAACCATAAGGACAAAGTAGTGTGTAAAAGTACTTCATGATATGTGTTTGCATGGCATTGCACAATAAATGTGATTGTGTATGCTATTGTAAGCATATTTTATTGAATAAACCACTAAGCTTTATGCTTAGAGCGTCGTATTTTCGATGCATAGGTTGTAAATGGTTAGCTTTAAGCCATTCTTAAAGTAGTAATGTAATGAATTCAGCTAGAATTACTATCATATAATTCTAAAATATATAGCTTGATGTATATAAAAATATGCAATACTCATTTATAGATAGGGGGATAAGTCAATTTGTCTTATGTTCATATTATACTTAAGGTTAGTTTAGGTTTATAAATTAATATGATAGATGTTATATCATTATGGTATATATATATGTGGACTTGAATGTGTGTTGTTGGTATGACTGGTATGATAGCTTAATTATGATTACATTGACTGAGATGAGTGGTATGGACATGATGGGTCTAGGATGACGAATAAAAATTGAGACTTTATAAAAGTGTTAATTTTTGCAGGTTTTGTTATGGGTATGATATCATCTAGCTGCCATGTTGCTGGATTTCTATCCAATTGGTTAATTTTGTGTTATGAGCATGTGTAGGTAATACATGATCTGTTTAAATGATGGCCTAGGATATTCCATGATCATTACACATACAAGAAGGGTTTTAAGAAAATAATGGTGGAACTAGGTTAAATCTATTAATGTGTCATCTTTTATTCGAGCTAGTAATAGTCTGGGTAAGAGGTATCACAATTTTCTATCTCTTATTAGAATCTAGCTATCTAGTCATGTAAGAGGTGTCATATTAGGTGGTATCAAAGTAATGTTTAGGCATTTCTAGGTGTATTAGGTTGTATGTGATTTCTATAAAGTTTTATACATACATACATCACACAACACTTAACTCTTTGATATTGATGTTGTAACACCCTACCCTTAGGTCACACTTGGGTAAACAATGTGGAGTGTTACCACATGATTATATGCTTGAAATTGGAAGGTTATGACCCACTTAGTTAACTCAAATGATAAGTTTAGCTAAGCCTAATTAATGACTTGATCACCATGGAAGAATAGTTTTGTTAAATGGATGTTCTGACACAAAATTTTGGCAGCATACTAGTTGACAAGAGGCTTAACAAAAATTTTCACTTGTATGAAAAACATTGTTATACATGCAAATCTATCACACTATTACTACATCAATATCAGGATACAATAACTTTATACATCAACTAAACACTAGGTCTTCCACATTTCTGATGACATAAGAACACAACTAAATTATCTTCCATGAAAATATGAGTTGTATAGGTATCTCTTGACCAAATCTAGACCACCTACACTCAATTACATGTAGATGCATATCGACTTAGGAATTTATATTCCTATTTATTAATCCCTCAATTATACTCATATTAAACTACTTCACTTCTTGACATGCCATACATATATGATTATACTACAAGAAATAACCTATTATATTATATAATAAACATATAATTCCTTTTTATGCATTAAGATGCCTTGTAAGTTGTTAGATATTTTAAATGTCAAGATGGGCTAGGAATTCTAGTCAACGCTACCTTAGGGAGGGTGCCTATCCTTTACATTCTACCATAACCTACATGTTAGATAGAAAAAAAAAAGTTAACATTCTATTTGGAAAAGACTAAAATAAGTTTCCCTTCTAAATTATCCTGAGTATAGTTCGAGCACATGCTTAAGCACAAAATGAGATCATTATTTAACCATACTTATAGAATATAGGTACTCCTTATCGGTAATCTGAGAGGTGTGTCGTTATTGGTACAATTGCTAGCCTATATCATAACTTGTCAGGTGTACTCTCAAAGAATACATATTAATTAAATTTAAATAAAAATTTTATTCCAACTTAGTGTCATGTATTTCTTAATATATCATAAATGTTTCATGTATTGAAGACATGCATATATTTAGTTATTGTTGTTAGCTAACAAACACTTTTTATTAGAAGAACTTCATACGAACAATTATGTTCAATATTATATACATATTTAAAACATATAATTATTAATAAGCTTATAGCTATATTTCTAATAATTTATGTCTATTCTATGCCATGACATATTTCATGGTTTGTTGGGTATTCATGTCACACTGTGATTCATAAATCTTGTGATTATAACAAAAATGACTTACATATGCGTCATGCGATGACATGTTTCTTGCTCTCGTTTAATTTTATTTTTGTTTAATATAATGTTTCCTCAATTGTTAGCATAGTTAACATAATTAAAGCCTTGGTAACTCCCCTTTAGAATTACCTTACGAAAGGGTAAATAGGGTTGATAATGTAATGCCCATAAGTCGAAGTTTCATAAATAATACCTCCACAGCATGAATAGTGCTCCTTATGAGTCGGGGCACCTCATTAAGGTTACAAAGGGGTGTATTAGTCATAAAACTTTAACGGGCCAAAAAAATGGACAAAATGAAATAATTTAAAATTTTAATAGAACCAATAAATCATTTCGGGCCAAGAACTAGTGAATAGTGACATAAAATGAGTTAGCACCAAGACAGCTCTAAGATATGCTCCGATGGACTTGAAAATACCATACCCTATATCTCAAAATTTCCAATCTACATATTGGTGAAGGAATTTTAATTTTCTAAGATGATTTTATATTCGTTAATAATTTCTTATTTTTAATGTTAATAGTAACTAAGGGTTGTCTTTGGAATTTGGGTGTGAAATTTTATGAGCCTCTTAATGGGATTAATTGAGGATTTTTGAAACTAGAATGAGTATTTTTTGAGGTCTATAGAAATTAAAATGAATTTCTAATATTTAAGAAAGAAACCAAGTGAATTAGGACTACTAGATCGTAACATGTCACGATCCGAACATTCCACCTTGCCCATATAAAAGACCTTGCATATGTGAGAGTGTCACATATGTAAAAACCATCATCTTCCTCCCTTTTTTCCCCAATAATTTAATGCCATTCCCATTACTCCTTCCACCATTTTTTCTTTCTCTCTCCTCCCACACACCACCAATTCTTATAAAAATCACATGCCCTAGACCCTCTATGACCTTTAAAAACTAATCTAAGTGGAAGATTGACAAAAACTTGCCTAAAAAGAGAGATATTCACTTAAGGTGAATAGTGCCTAAATCTTCTGTAAGTGAAGATTTTCTATTTTTTTTGTTCTAGGTAGCTTAGGTAATTCGAAGGAAATCTATGTTCTTAGATTTTTTAATTAGAGCTTTGTAGAAATTTTTGAGAATTTTTCTAAGTGAAAATTTTATATGTTAGGTCAAAGAGAGAGAGTGGAAGAGAGAGCTCAAACCAAGCCTTAAAGTTATGGAAAAAGGGTGTTCTAACACCTTAGGCATGTGGAATTATTATAAATTATGCATTTTTATATATGTGTGTGTGTGTTAGTATGGAATTGATTTAAATTAATGGTGTGGTTATGTTTAAAGCATGAAAATAATGGTGTACACATGACTTGGGTGAGAGAAAATAAGTGGAAATGTGTGTAGTGAAATGTTGTAATGCCTATGATGTGAAGCTCCGTGAATAATGCCATAAGGTCTGGGAAGTGTGCCGAGGTTGTCGGGTCACTTACATGTGGATTGAGGCAGTGGTACTAGCCATGAAACTTCGAGGGGCTCTAAAATGATGAAAAAGGAAAAATTAAAAAATTTAGCTGAACTAATAATTCATTTCTAAGCAGTAAGGAATGCATCTATGCAATAAAAATTTTTTAGGTCGGGATTGACTCGGGATATGCCCGGACGAACCCAAAAATATTGGACCCTGTAACTCAAAAATTCCACTAAGTTCACTGGTGAAAGAATTTTTGAAATTAGAGGTTGTTTGCAAATTCTCAAAATTTTCAAAGTTGGCATACAAATTGAAGAAATTTGAAAGCTATCTTATCGACAGAATCTAGCCATGAAAATTTATGAGCAGATAGAGGGGATTAAAATAGGAATTTTAAAAAAAACAGTATAACATTTTTGAGGTTCGAGTGAATTTATATGAATTTTTATAATTTGCTAAAAAAATTGAGATGGTTTAGGATTACTGGGACCACCTTTGACATGTCAAGGTGGGCTGCACTTTATGCCAAGTGGACATGTAAATTTTTCATATGGGAAAAAAAGCTTGACCAGTGGATTTCCACTTGGATGAATAAAAATGCTTCCTCTCTTTTTCTCTTCTGTTGCCGACGCCAAGCAGTG
>CANXYI011068820.1:0-11858 GCA_948208565.1 Hura crepitans
CACTAAAAATATAATGCTTGGTCAACTCGCACAATTAGTGTAGGAAACTGTGTCTTGTATCTCAATGATGAAATGTTGAAAAAGACCATTGAGCTTTAACTTTTTAGTTACATGGATAGTTAGGAACTCATTACCATGGGGAAGGTAATGTAAATAAAATAAATGTTTATACTTCATTATAAAGTTCTCATGAATATTAATTCTTCTAAATTCATATGTAAAAATGCAAAATACATTCAAATAAAAAGAATATGTTCATTTGAATGTTGTAAATATTTATATATAAAAAAATTAGGGCTACTATCATCTTCATTCTTTACTGTCACTCTTCGTGTCTTCATCGTCTGAACAGAACACTAACCTTTCAAAAATTTTGAGGGCCCTTAGCTTCCTTCAGGTCTCATAAAGAGTAACAACCCTCCTTGTCATCTCATTCTATAAAACAATGAGGGATTAGTGCACCTTCATACATCATGCATACCATATACACATACATATCTAACTAACTAATGTAGGAAAAGTACTTATGGTAAGAACTCAAGTCTTATCTACCATAGCTCACCTAAAAGCCTCAACCACCTGAGTAAACCTCTCAATAGGAGTTCTCTTAACCTATCAAAATCAAAGGATAAGAAGTATTACACAAGGTTAAACAAACACAGTGAAAGTTAAAAGAACCTACTAGTGTGGTGTTCTCTTGCTCAAAAGGTAGAGACTAATTATCTTTAATGCAAAGTTGAGCAAAGGAAAACTCTCTATCCATGCCATGCCATATGTAGATCAGTTCAGGCACATCATTTATAGTGCCCACAAAATCATTAGGTAATAATAACTGACAAACAACTAGACTAAAAGCTCCACTTCTAGTAGTGCATATAAGAGGAGGCAAAAATCGAGAACTCTAAGAACTAGGAATTGTCCTTACACTCTTTCTAGTTGAAGAAGGTCTAGCATCAAAAGTTGTAGTAGTAGGCTTCAATACAACACACAATCAAAATTTGGCTAAAAAAATAATGAAAAGGAGGTCAAGCAATTTACCTGAGAAATAGGTTCTTAAGTGTATAGTACATGAGGCAACAAGTGTGTAGAAGCCTAAGGAGAGTAATCTCCTCTTTCAACATCCACCAAGGTGTCCTTAGGCACACTAGTGGTTAAGCTCTAAACATACTCTAAGTTATCAATGTATCACCTAAATAGTATGGTGTTGGGAGGACTTTAAGGGATATAGCACATCATGGGGCCCATGTGCTAGTTTAATACTTTTTCTCTAAGAAACTAAGAGTAGGCCTCTAAGGTAGCCAAGAAAAGTCTTTAAAAGGAAAGCTCTATCATAAAGCTAAGAAAATTTGACATCTCTTTAGTGGGAAAGACCTACTAAGCCAAGGCAACCTAAAAGAAAGTCAGGTAATCACAACATCGATAATGATTAAGTTATGCTAATCAAGTGCATTTGCATTCCTATAGGATTACTTACATCATTCCAAGCATATGAGCTTAAATATTGGCAATGATGTATCAATGATGAGGCATTCTAGAGTTCTGAAGATGGTTAGACCCACTTATCTATCACTAGATATCGATGGGGGATATCTAACTCACATGGATATTGTATAAGGTGAAGGTTATATACCTACACCTATGTAAAAACAACGTCAGAATTAAAGGAAATAAGTAATCAAGAGAAAATGACAAAATGAATAACACTTACCAAGATACTAAAGACAAAGCCCTGATTGAATCAATGGCTTTTCTTTATGTGAATCACCATATCTAGGCTCCTATACATCTAGCCTAATTTGGAGCAATGCTAGTTCTATGAACTGATGCCTTTAATATGCTCAAGCACAGGTATGAAGCTCTAGCTCAAATTACCATTGGCATTTGCAAACAATATGGTCCCTATCATATATAGGATAAAGCAGTGAGCATATTTGACCTACTTTAGGCTGAGTAGTAGGTGTAGCATTAGCCCACTACTCATACAAATCTATGCATTGGATACCACCTAAGCATTCTTGAGGCAAGAAGCTAAGCAAACTATTCACTTCTTAAAGGCAAAGAGTAAAGAAACGGTAGCTAACATCATGCTAGATGGCTCGATCGGTATAAGGCACTCTTCTAATGAATGCCTAGTTAAAAGGAGCAATGGTCAACTCTCTGATTGGCATATGAAAGGTGTGTGTCATATCCATCTAACTATCCAAAATGCTTTGAGTGTCTATAGGTCTCTGTGAAAGTCCCCTCTAACTAAATTGTTAATAAAGGTTTGAAATCTAATTGCCCGAACTCAATCCTTCACTTGAATGACCATTAATGCATACAACTATTGTGGGCCTAAAAAACTACCCCCACGCTTGAGATGTGTCTACAAGAAAAGGTTAACATAGGTAAGTAAGGCATAACACATGACCACATAGACAAAAAATTGCAAAAGAGTCCGCACAAACCACAAGCATGTAAGCCTTTCTATGTCAGCATGGACCATTAACAAGAAGAATGTGTAAAGAGTTTGTATAGACTAGGGTCATCCTAGTCTATACAAACTACTACAAGGTAGCAAGCCTAGTAAATCACAAGCAGGTAAAATAAATATAAAGCATGAAAATCATCACAAAAGAGTTTGCATCCCATAAGCACACAAACAAGAGTCTGCACAGACTCTTTGTAATATCTAATCAGTCTACACAAATCACCTATTCTATCATATGTAAAGAGTCTCAGCACCTTATCCTAATTATTCTAGAAAATTTAACCTAAAGGTAGCTCCATGTGGGCTAAGTTTACCCTTGGCAAATTAGGTCAACACAGACTTATCAAACTAGAGACGATGCACGATAAAGAAGATAAAGCAAAAAGCAATGGAATAATCAAAATAAAGCAAAAAAAAGGGGAAAGAAATAAACCTAAGGATATGTTTCGATGCATGCATGGTGTGCCAAGTCAACTAAGATTAGCATTGAAGCACTGAATGAAATTGTATTCACCGAACCTATTTTACAGGGTCAGTTAATCATCACTCGGTTAATCATTAGTAAGGGCATGAAACTCTAGGAAATATACATTATGATGCCCTCCCCCTGTGGTAGAGGTAGAGGAGACAACAAAGTGATTGTTGGTGGTAGCAATAGTACTCTCAGAGCCTTATTGATAAACACATAAGCATTGAAAGGTGGCAGTGACAAGCTAGAATTGCGAGAAGAAGCCATCAATGCTAAAAAAATAGAGAGGAAAGTGAGGAATAAGAATAGGGAAAATTTAAAAAAGAAGAGAAGGTCGACTATTTTCTTTTATCATAAAAGTTTGAATAGACTTTATCATCCATACCCGTATGGACTAACATCTTAACATACTTGGCACTTTCCTATAGCCCACATGGATCACCTCTATAGACCATTAATCACATTTGCACAAACTAATTTGACAGTTTATCCATACACCTATCTATAGTCTGCACGCATCACTTCACAGACCTATATTGTGTCTGCATGTACCAACTCTAGCCTATACATCCTAGGTCTGCCTTTATTCATTAGGGAAATCCAAAAACATAAGCTTGAAAGATCATAAAAACCATCAAGCTAATGTCAAAAGAGGGATGAAACCTGTAATTGGACAAAATTTGCTCCAAAATGTGAGAATATAAGAGAATTAGTTTATTAAAAAAACTATATAGGTCATTTTCTGTTGGTGAGCTTAAAAATGTTTTTTTTAACAAAATAAATTAATTTTAAGCTAGCAATCAGCATCACTAATAACTAAGGGCCAATAAATTTGTTATATTAAGTTTTTTAGTCAATAAAATAGATTTAATCAATCATTAAATTGTGTTTTTCATTTTGATTTGGCTTAAATAAATTAACGTAATTCATTTTCTAATTCCAACCTTAATTTTGGCCAAATTTCATATGCCTTTACTTGTATAAACATTTTTCTATCTTTTGGAAAATATTTTCAAAGTTAAAACTGTGTTATTTAAGCTATAAAAACAAAATAGGCCAAAAGTGGTCAATCTCCTTAGTTTGTTTTCAAACTAATAGATTTAGCCTTCATTTTCAAATATTCTTAGAGACATTTAACTATTTCAACACAACATTTCCATTTAACTCAGATGAAATGTTATCTTATCATTAAAAGTTGCCATATCAAGACTTAATAGAGTGGAATTAGCCATTGAATCCATCCCAATTAATATGCTTCTTTAATCAACAAAAGATCAGTTTTTGGCAAATCTTGTTTTAAAAAATCACAACTATAGGATGGTTTGCCAAATCCCAATTTGGCACCAAAACTCAATGCTATTTATTCGCAAATGCCAATAGAATTATTTTAAAGAAATGGTGGCATCAACTGCATTTCTTTGAAAGGGAGAGCACTTCATAGCTTTTTCCTTCTATTGGAGGTTTTCAAAATCATTTTCCTTATCATCCCTCACTTCATAGATAATTTTGACCTAATTCTTAAAGTAAACTTGAAGAACAACATTGAAAAAGTAAGGCTTACTTGCTTTAAACATCTACCTCCCTTCCATTAAGGAAAAGATGTGAGCAAACTATTCTTTTCTCAATATCTTTATCTGTCCAAATGAATTCATCTAATTGACAATTCATAAAATTATCTCCCCTTTTAATTCAACTTTAAATTAATTCAACCATTAAAATGATCTCTTCTTCAAAATATTATTTTCTAAATTCAGCTTTAAGTTAATTTGGTATTAATTACACTTTCAAATTCAACTCCGTGTTAATTTGATATCACAAAAGATTAAATCATACCTTCCTCTTTTTTAGGATTCAACTACATGTTAATCTAAAGAACTATCTTCCTTGTGATTTAACTACATGTTAATCCAAAGACTTATCTTTCTTTTTCTTAGTATTCAACTGCACCTAATATGCTAGTTTCTTAAATTCAACTTTAAGACAATTCGATCAACACTACAAAAATAGCACCAAATTTCATCCACATTTGATGGAAGCCAGGTATGCTATCACCAATTTATTATATTGAATAAAAATTGATTTTTTTTATCTCTTTATAGGATTTAACTCAATGTCCCTATTCCAAATTCACTTAGATTCAGCTCAATGCCCAATCTAAATTCATTTGGATTTAGTCTAACAAGCTAATCTAATTTTTTGTGTTTACCTTAACAAGTAAATCCAATTTCTAGGATTCAACCTAACAAGTAAATCCTGCTCTCTCAGGTTCAGCCTAACAAGCAAATCCACCCAATCATATTTTATCAACCTAAGGCAAGCATTCATGTTTGATGAGTCTCATGGCAAGGTAAGTATCTTTAACTATGCTACTTTGTTATGTTATGTTTTAATTTATGCATTTTCATAGCACATGCCAAAGTGGGGGCAACTATGGATGCCCTACCCTTTTAGACCTATGAAAATAACTAGAGATAGGCTCAAAGCAATAATACAAGCCACTTAGGAACCTAGCCTTCATAGACTAGTATGACATTGGTTTGCTTGGGCATAATGCCACTAGGTTTGTACTAGCCCACCTAGGCTCTACTTAGCCTAAGGTCCATGGTCTGCCTAGACAAACCAAAGTTAATATTTGCATGAACTAACAAAAAATTACCATAAGACTTGGCCTAAAGCCATTGGACTACTAGGAGAACGAACCACCTATGTCTGTATAGACTAAATAGTCTAAGTTCGTATGGACTTATCGATGGAAAGCTTTTCAAAGTAGGAGCTTTTTATTCAGACTCTATCACCTAATCTTAGAAGTATTCTAACTCCTCTAGATAGGAGAGCCTTTTTGTAGACAATGGGTCTTTGGGGCTCCTAGGTTTGATTTGCGTAATGATGATAAAAAGGATAAAAATCCTAAAAATGGATTTTTTACGTCCGAAATGAAGATCTCAAAACTTTTCCTTAAAAAAATCGAAAATGGCTGCTTTGTAAGAGAAAAAAGTTGCTTTGGAGAAGAACGGGCCATTCCCGTGAAGGGAATGGTCGTTCTAGGCCAAAATGGGCTATTTTTGTACAAGAAATGCCTAAAATGGCCAAACCAGCCGTTTGGCCCAAAATAAGCCGTTTTCGTGCATGGAATGCCCGTTTAGGCCAAAAACGGCCAAAATGATCATTTTGCTCACGATAACGGCCGTTTTCTACCTTAAGAGTGATGTATAAGTACAAATGGGTCATTTTAAGGAAGGGTTGGTCATTTTGAAGAGAAAGAAAATTTTTTAGAGAGAGAAAATACACAGAAAAGCAAAAAAACACTCTTTCAACTCCATTTTTTGGATTTTCTGAAAATTCAAGCACCGTTTTCAATTTGATCGTGATCTTTCTAAAGGCAAATATGCTTGGTATATCGACTTACCCATTTTTCTACTATTTTCCATTTTTTTTTCCATTTTATCCATCAACAAGTTAGATGTGATAATTTATTTATGCCATATTTTCTACATTTGTGGGATTGCTCATTTTATTTTCATTTATATCTGTTCTTCTATTTTTGCTTTGCATCCAAACATATTATTTTTGTCATTTTTGCTATTTTTAATTTGCTTTTTGGTTTATCCATCAATCAATTAGATGTGATAATTTATTTAGGCAAAATTTTATGTTTTTGTGACTGTCTATTTTTATTTTATTTCTCTATGTCCTCCTATTTTTGCTTTGTATACAAAAATATTATTTTTGGCATTTTTGAAGTTTTTATTCTTCTTTTTGCATTATCCATCTACCAGTTAGATGCGATAATTTATTTGTGTAATATTTTATATTTTTGTGACTCTATTTTTTATTTAATTTCTGTCTATCTATTTATTTTTACTTCGCATAATAATCTATTATTTTTGTTATTGTGATGCGAGTTATTTGATTATTTGAGGTTTGAGTGCTATATTTTTGGCTACCTCATTAAATCTCGAGGAAGTAATTTTTCGACACCCATTATTTTCAACTGTCTATTTTATTATGTGTTTTGTGCATTTTTTTGCTGATTGCCTTTATTATTACCTATTTCTTGTTAGATTGTATTTTAGGCATCCCCAAATGTAATTTTATTTTTATTTATTTATTTGGTTAGGATGTATTTTAGGTAATTATCTTGTATTTATTTTTATATTCGAATTATTTCCCTGTATATTCCTTAAATGTTGTAATAATTAGAAAAATGACTTTTTATGCAATTAGAAAAATAACCAAAATATTTTTATTTAATTAATTTATGTTTTATTAATGAAATAGGTTTTGATTTTTCTTAATAAAAGTCACAATAAGGAAAAATTATTTTCTAAAAATTGACATTTGAGAATCAAAGTTCTCAAATTAAATCCATCACTTGATTTATGTATGATACTTCCAATTTCAATCCCGAAATATTCAATGAACGCCGAATTATGTACAAAAATGATTTTGCATGTTAAAAAGAAACAATAATCAAAATCATATTTTTACCCAATAAATTGGTGTTTTGCTAATAAAATAAAATTACGATGCCTTCTTAATAAAAGTTACCATAATAACATTCATTTTTTAAAATCAACATTTGAGAACTGAAGTTCGCAAACCCTTTTTCCAAATAAAATTCACCCTAATAAAATTCATTTTTCTAAAATTAACATTCAAGAATCAAAGTTCTCAAACCAATCACTCGATTTCAATAAAAGTCACTATAATAAAACCCATTTTCCAAAGTTGGTATACGAGAACCAAAGTTCTCGAAACAAATCAATTGCCCAATTTCATGTATGATATTTCAATTTCTAGCACCTATTTATTTTTCTGTAAATTTATTTTGTAACTCCTCATGTGTGGATACATGATTTATTTTAATTATAAAATATCACTGGAGAAAAGGAATGATGTTATAAATTCAAATTGAATTTTCATATTAATTTGAGGTATAAATAACAGTAGTGTTCTAAACCGCTCTGGTTTTAGGCCTACAAGGTATTTCTCGACTCAGTTGGGTAGTGACTCTTACCTTATGGTACCTAACTCGCTCCTCCTATGTTAATCAAATAGGAGTGGCCCTAGATTCCTTTAGCTTCCTTATTGTCTTTCGAGACTCGAGGAGTAAAGCTTAGGTCGAGTCTTTGGCTATTTTGGTTTGATTGGCCTAAGGAAAACATAAGGGACATGAATAGTATCGACTCCGCTAGGGACACCATGAGACCATACTCTGAAAGTACCTAAAATTAATATAAAACTTCATATTTTGAATTTATGACATTATTCTTTCTCAAAATTGCATTACATGCTAGAGCCTTAGAATTAGTTAGGCATCCTTTTTTATACCCTGATGTCATGTCGAAGCATGAACCCAATTTCACTCAAATTGGAAGATTGATAGAGGTGGAATCAAGTCTAAGCCTTATGCTTATGAGGTATATGAAATGGTCAACCAATCAGTCGTATACTCATGATGAGATGGACCCGTTGTGGAGGGACCATGCTTGGATGACCATAACTTGTGCAACTAAACTGTGAGCCTATGTAATGACTAATAGCAACTTCCCTTAAATACCCTGGTTAATGATGCATTGTGTGCTATGTGGGCCAATATACATAAAATATGATTTAATTATCTTGAAATGCTATGAAATCCCTTGGGCCTTTTCTAACTGGAATGGGCTAAGCCTTATATTTTGGTTTAAATATCTTGTATGCACTCTTTTGTATGAGAGAAATAATGCTTGGCTACCTGTCATTCATTATTTAAATCTATTGGGACCCTTGATGTCCCTAGGTAAGCCCTTCTAGGGAAAAGCACTTTAACCTCATGTACAGGAAGTAATAAAGTTAGAAGGCTTTTTTTTGCTTGTATTTGACTTTCTATTTCACTAATGTGTATCTTTCTTATTTTTACGTACATATATATGTAATATTGTAAGCCTGTATCACTATGACAACCTATCATTTTCACCCATCTATAGCCATACCAATTTGGCCACATGTACATATACATACATGCATAAGTAATCTTTTGTCCATACATAACATCTATGTTTATACTAATGACATGCATACATGCATTGACATATGCCAAATAGATTTTCATAGGTTCACTCATGCATCCATTAAGTATATGTAGCCTTATAGACATGCATATAGTATCTATCATACATTATGGCTTGTTTTATATATACATGTATCATGTTAGTCCATGTATCGTAATGTCATCATAGTATGCATTATCCATCATAAGAAATCATCCACACATGTATACACTTGGCATCCTATCATGTTACACACCTATCACACATGACCACCATCTTAGTACATGTTGTATCCATCATGCATCACACCATATAAAAATATATCTCATACATCTTCATCTAATGAACCATGTATATATGCATTTCATAATGCTACATAATCCTTGCCATTATTATGCATAAGTTGTCATGCATCTTCATTTCATGCATCTTAAGTATGCATCCATAGGTCATTCTCACCACTATGCAATAGTCGTTCATTTTGATAGAATCTCATTTTACTTGCACTAGTTTTATAACAGCCATGCATTGCATTAATCATTTGCACAATTATTATATATGATGCTATTTCATGTAGTAGTTGCATAGACATATCTTTAGCACTATTTACTCCTTACCCATTCATTTTATTCATATATGTATCCATGCATGCATCAAGTAGGCCTTTATACATATTTTGGCATTAGGTACATTATACGCATCGCATATTAAGTTGCATACAAGTGTCATATCTTAAAGAACTTCATTACATCACACTTATTTCATGCTTAAACACTTAAAAATCATCCACCATCCATATACATTTACATTATAGTGGTCAATTATGCATATATATACATACATCAATAGCATATACATCGTCATCTTTTAGTCAATTAGGCATGGATAGGCATCACACTTATTCATTACTTTTTATGTACAACATGTATTATGTAATACTGTAGACAAATATATTGTAAGAAGTTATCCATCATAACACCTGTGCCCTTAGATTTACATTACCTCATGCATAATGTACATAAATAAAAGTTCTCTTTATCAAACACATACTTAAGCACATGTATGAAATGCATTCATACATTCATGTATCATACCACTTGGACCATGCATCACAAATGCATATGTTTAGAATTATACATCATGCTAATTATTTATGTGTATGTCTTTTATAGATCATTCTTTTTTTGGACTCACTAACCAATATACCACTACTTCCCTAACTAAAGGATCATCTCATACTTTTCTTGAATAGAATTAATCATTGTATTGGATCACTTCAAACAAGAAATGCTAGCAATTACCCCAGCGGTATTGGTTAGGAATGCTCTTAAGGACAAGAAAAGAGATTAGGATTCTCCTTTAACATGCAAAGAATTCTTTGAGGCTCTCATAATTTTTAAGCTAGAAGTGTTACAAGTTGTCAAGCATGCCGTAACTGATGCAGTACTTGATGCTTATCTTCTTAAGAGCCACAAAATGAAGAAGGAGTATCTGAGCAAGAAAAGGCCCCACTTTACTATACCTAGCTCCACCAACAGTCTAACAATCAATACTGAAGGCCACCTCAACATGATTAAACCCTTGTCATGGCATTTCAAGAAATTAGTACTAAAAGGAAAGCTATAACCACTCCTATTTCGATGAGCTAAAAGTCAAAACAAGCCAGGCCATCGCTCGGACCTCTTTTGTGAATATCACTAACATACAGGTCATCACATAAATGAATGATGGACTCTTTATGCTACTATTCAGGAACTCACTAAGGAAGATTGAACCTCACCCACCAATTTCCTGATCACGACAAAGTTTCAAGCTTGTACCTGAACCTTTCTTTTATGTTTTTGAGAATGCTTTATGCTTAGGAACATATCCTAGAAATAGGAAACTTCACCTTTTATCTTTTTAATGAAATGTCCCTACTTTTATTTCCTTTGTATGATATATGCCATATGATAGCACGCACATTGATAATCATTGAATATGTGATGTTATTTAATTATGACTAATTTGTCTAATCTTGGCATGTGTAACCATCTTGGATCACATTTCCTATAACTTTGATAAAGGAGGAGAGAGATAAAAAAAGGAAAAAAAGAAAAGAAAGAAAAAAGAAAAGAAGAAAAAGAAGAAGAAGAAGAAGAAAAAAAAAGAAAAAAAAAAGAGAGGAGTCTATCTTATATTGAGCTACTAAATTAAGGGAACTTATAGATTCAAAAGATTAAAAGAGAAGACAAGCAAACAAGCGGTGCCTATGGCATTAGGATCTCAACCCAATTAGCATCTTATCAAATCTAAGCCTAAAGAGTCCAAAAAATCTAACACCTTCTTTTTTTGTCACCCATGATCTTCCATAATGCTACCTTAGGTTGATTTCTAGTTAACCTTCATAGCTAAATAAACCTAGGATTTGCTTCATAATTAAGCCTATCGCACTTATGAAGTCTATTGAAAATAGTCTATCATTTTTCTTGGCTAGACTCTTGATATAAGCAATCAAAATCATTACAAGAGGGGACTTGATTTGGTAATGCCAGCTTGACCTTAAAAAGGGGGGGAGGGGGAGAGGGTCTCAAGATAATCATTTTATACCCCTAAAGGCAACTTAAAACTAGTGGCTTTCTTTTATATAAAGGTCTTATGGAAAAAAAAGGAGGGAGAAAGGGGTCTCATTTCTTGAATAACCCTTTATGAATGTTGCAAGTTCACGGAACCTCTTTTTAATAATTGAGAAAAGATGGAAGTGAAGAGTTGTAAGCAAAGACTCACGCTAGGTTAAGTCATCTCTAATAGCATCAAGGTCGTATCAAGCTTAGTAATCCCATTCATCAATACGGTAGACACCTTTTAAAAAAAAGAAAAAGAAGAAGAAAAAAAAGAGAAAAAGAAG
>CANXYI011068826.1:0-11421 GCA_948208565.1 Hura crepitans
TCAGGGGCTGTTGATCTAAGAAAAATAATAGAAGAAGATGTAGTTATTGAAAGAGTAGTGAACTGGCTTGAATTAAAGCTTGCATAGTGATCGGATTATGAGGTGGAGCTAATGCAAATTAAGTAAATAGAATCAATGATAGAGGTGGTGGTTTTTTCTATAGTATCTAAGAAAATTAATAGAGAAAACTAGAAGTGAGGGGTTCGTTCTTTACCAATAAAAAAGGACTAGGATCTTCGACTAGATAAGAGATAAAAAAAAAGGAGAAATTAAGGGCTACATTCATAAAGAAACAAGGGAGCTGCCCAAGGTTAGAATTTTCATAATAATAGGTACTTATTATTATTTGTTTCCTCTGTATACTTTTATAGAAATATCAATAGCTAAATTAAAGGAAAGTGGTTGCTATATGTTGAAATTTGATTAAGCAAAAGAAGGGTAGAGCAGGACCAAAGAAAGAGTGGATTGGTATCTTGTAGGGTACCGAGAAAGATTGAATCCCATGTGCAAAATGTTTCTTGGCTATCTGATTGAATTATTCAGTGTAGAAGCTAGAGTCATTGGAGTTTGTGTTTTGAGTGAGGTATTATGAGGGAAATGTGAATATTAGTTCAGGTATGGTGTGCTTTAGAAATACAATGCTAAGCTATAGAATGCTCCACCGAATTGATAGGTGAAATGAGTGTGATTTGAAAGAATGATGTGGAATTGAGAGTAGTAATTCATAAGCAAATTTTAGGTAGTTGAAGATTGAATAATTTAGACATTAGATAAAGTGCTAAGGGGTGGAAACATTGCTAGAATCTTAGTAGTCCATTGCTATAAAAGATAAAATAGAAATAAATGTTATGTTTAAGGTAACATAAGTAAGAAACAAAAGTTAAGGAGTAATGTAGGCATCGCCTTAAACATGTAGTTGTGACATGCAAGATTTCCCTATTAAAATGAGTATCACTAATACATAAAGCTTAAGGTATAGCAATTGGTTTTTGATGGTAGCTCATTGAGGTAAAGTATGAGGTTTGTTCGACTAAATGGAAATAAGTTGGGTGGTTGGTAAAAGTGAGGGAACGGATTAAGGTTGGCATCTTTTTAGTCCATTTTTTATGGAATTTATGATAGGGTTAGTTGTTCTTTGGGAGTATTTCAAGGCTACAATGCGAATGTAAAGTTGGCTAAAAGCCTTAGTTTCGATATTGTATGTGTTAAATGTAATATGATTTCTAGTTAAAGGGAATATTGTGAGTCATAATAAATATTGGGGTACCATTATAATTATGCTAGTGGTTATAAGTGCCTAACCATCACTAGTTGAGAAAATATCTAAGTAAACATGTATATAGGTCTAAGGTTTCTAAGAATAAATTGGTTATACTCTCCACATCATAAACTACACGAAAGGCACTATAAGATACACTCTAGTAGTCAAGGAAAGGAAAACTAATAATAGCCTTTAAGTTAAGGAAATGATATAATAACTAGTAAAGTCACTAACCTTACTAACTGATGTGACGTTAGTTCAAAATCAATATGAGTAAAGAAATACATTAGGCAATGTTAGCCGCTAATACATGGACTATGGTTGCAAGCATAGATATGAGATGATAAATATGATAATTACTCAAATGAGTAGCTAGAGTGAGATTTATAAATATGAGATTTGTTAAATACTTGAACATTACAGGTAAGTTTTCTAATTTCAAATAACTAGTTATGTGTATAAATGCTTTAGATAAGGAGTAAGGATATTGACATGCATGTATGCTTTTGTAAGCAAGTTTAATCGATTTATTTAACATAATTAACCTATTTATTTATGATGTTAGTCCTATGCTAGAGATATTCTCCACTATCTAACAAGAGGTATGTACTCCCCTATGTCTTAATTTTATAGACCAAATTAACCTTATAAATCTATTTAATTATAGTTATGCTAGCAAACTTATCTTTAATAACAATTATGCTTTATAGACTAATTCAACACATATCCTATATAATATACTGATCATGTACACACACTCATATATATAAGCATGAGTGGTATGTTTGTATTAGTTATTCATAGTGTATGTATTATACCAGCTATACATTAGATTGTGATATGTTATTTATTTTACCTAGCACTTTGAATGCCTTAGTCATACTAGATGTATATCTACAAGGCTACCACTCACTAAAATTTAATTAAACAAAGCTATTTTGAAAAAAATCAAAGAACAAGATATAGATAGTGCATTAGAAACACATAAAGTATAAGATACAGATAGTGCACCAAAAACATATGGAGCATAAGATACATATAATGTAGTAGAAACACACAAATCAAAACATATAAAAGGCAGTTGTACGAGGCTAAGAAAATCTTCTCCAATAAGAGCCCTCACATTTAAAAACACCATTAATGCTTGTTCGTTGTAGTATTATAGGTCATATAAAATTCATGAATACTAAACTATAAATCTAATGTTGTTGAGAAATAACAATATCAGAACACAATAGTGAAATCATATATATATATATATATATATATATAACATAAACCTAACATGGTGACAAACTTAATGAACATAGACATATTATATAAGAGCCTTTGGTAAACCTTATAGAATCTAGGTTAAGGTAGCTTTGGCATACCAAAGAGGGAATTTATGTAGATCTGCAATAGTTATAGATTAGCACCAGTGCCATATGAGATATTTATTATTGATACTAGCCAAGGCCATAGATATTGATCAGCTTGTAGCACAGAGGTGGCAAGGTAATAGGTAAGCCCATCCTTGTCATCAATATATCAAATTTATTAGCTTACAATTTTTTAGCCCATTTACCCTTCATTGAGGTTATTCTGGGGGTGCATTACCAAGGGCTCTATGAAACTAAATCATGCTTAAGTTAAATAGCCTTAACATGAAACAAGAAAAACTAATGTATAGTTAAGAGACATGTCATAAGTCTATACACGCATGGTAAAAGAGGTGTAGTTAGTTGCAAGTAACTTCAACTAGAGCTTATAGTGAATTTATACCTCATATGTGAAACATATATCACAGCAAGTAAGGCCTAGTATCAAATATGGATAAAAGATGGCATGCATAAAACTAGCAAACACAAAATATAATATGTTTAACATAATGCTAATGGCAATATACTTATGTTAACTAACAAATAGCTAAAACATAATGCACACTTTAGATTCTTATCTCTTGGCACTTTTAGTTTATAGCAAATTGCACAGTTGAACAATTGATTTATTTAAATGTGTATAAGCATATCTTGAGCTATAAATATGATAGCTAGAGACCGTAGTTACATTACTTTCAAATAAATAGGTAATAACTTCTCAATGTATAAAAAACTAATAGAGTTGTTACCTACATGTAGGCTATGGGAGAATGCTAAGGGCTCCTTTATGTTACGCAGTCTTACCCATAAATTCACTAAAGTCTTGATGTTATAAAGGATCATAAAATATAAGCTTTAAGAGCCTTATATGTGTAGATATACATCTAGGCACGCCAAAAAAAAGTGAAATCCTAGGCTATAATTTCATGCATACCTACATAACACATATGTAATTTGTATATATATATGCACACATGGAAACTAGTGAAACAAGCTAAGGTGGGCTAGCAAGGCAACCTCCCTATTCCTATTGAGGAGATGGGACCAAGGGTGGATGTTATGCCTAAGTTTATAATATATACATGATGCATAGAAGAATCATATACACCTTGCAAACTAACACACAAAAATTAGGTGGATTAGCTGTGTCCTTGATTTGACCCGAGGTGCTATAGGCTCAGTGTCAAGATTTGTGAGATTTATGGATAATGTTCTTATAGTCATAGAATGGTTATTGTATAATGCAAAAGTGTCTTTCCATAAGTTAAAATTTTTTGATAGGGCCCCTAGTCTGCTGTTATGCTACCGAAATCTTATCTCACAATCAAGTATAGTAAAATGGCAACTCCTCATTCTGGTTCTTCAAGAAACTAGGGTGATGAGGGTATGATAGGTAAGTCAAGCTCTGACAACCATATATGGACTAGAGGTGAGTGTAGCCACACTAGTACTGAGTGATGCAACACATCAAGCATAGGCACAGGCCTCACTAGTACTAGCATAATAGATTATGGACTTGCTAAGACATGTTACAATAACTACTGCTCCACCATTACCACCACTAGCACCAATATAAGCCCCTCAACTAGAAGCATTATAAAAGACTTATATGGAAAGAGTAAAGAAGATTAGGGCCTTAGATTTTATAGAAACAGCTGAGGATGAGGTTAGTAAAGCTAAATACTAGTTAGAGTGGACAATCAGGATTGTAGAGTAGTTAGAGTGTACCCCAGAGGAAAACTTGAAGTATGCCTCCTCACTCATCTAGGAAGAAGCTTTTCACTAGTGGGACACCACACGAATTATGAAACATGCTGTAGATCTTACATGGGAATTCTTCCATCAGGAGTTTTAAAAGAGATATAAATCAAAAACCTACTTGGACAAGAAGAGATAAAAGTTCCTTAATTTGAAGTAAGGGTGTAAGTCCATGTTAGAATATAAAAAGGAGTTTCCTTAATTGAGCAAGTATGTAGAGTAATATATGTCCTCCAAAGAAAAATGCTGTCAGAGGTTCAAAAAAGGCCTCAATAAGGAGTTGAGAATATAGATAGTGACCATAAAAGATTTGGGAGTTCTTCTTTTTGGTGTCCACAACTTATGTCATAAAGGAGATGGTAAAGGGGAATAGGAAAATTTTCCAGAGTAAGAGGCCTTTTTTTATAGGTCAGACTAGTTTAACACCTGATGCAAGCAAGAAATATAAGGGTTTTCTAACCCTATAATAGTTATAGAGGTAAGGTTAGAGACAATGGTTAGGTCAGACACCTTAATCCAAGCCTTGGCCTCTATAGTACGCCTTGAGTGTTCTAGTATATACAATGAGAAGTACACTTATAGTGTGCAGGACATGCAATAGGAAACACTGGGTAATGTGTTGGCAGATGAAATGGGAAGAATGCTTTGTGTGTTGAGCTAAAGATCTTTACCAATGGGAGTGTCCTAGGAAATAGGTAGATACTACCCAATTTCAAGCCTTCTCCCCAATATCAAACAATAGCTAGAAAGAATGTAAGAATGGCAAGCCAAGTACTTGTTAGAGAACCAGATATAAGGCTCGAACACTAGCTCACTAGTACACTATCTGAGCTTTTGAGGAAGCTGAGCACCTAATATTATTGTTGGTACTTTTTCTTTATCTCATGTACCTATTTTAGCATTGATAGATCTAGGATTTACTCATTCATACATCTACCCCACACAAGCATGAAACAAATGTTTAGAAATTGCACCTATGGATGTAGACATATTGGTTAGCAAGCCGATTGTGTAGAATATGATAGTGAATATGATCTATAGAAACTGTCCTATAGTAGTTCAAGAATAGGTATTTCTAGCCAATCTTATTGAACTTCCCTTTTATGAATTTAACATTATTCTAGGTATGGATTGGCTGTCTGAACACTAGGTAGTAGTCGATTGTGAGCAAAAGAGGCTTAACTTTAAAACACCCTAGGGATGTGAGGTGATAGTAGTTGGTGAATAAAATTCCATATCAAATCTTATCTCAGCTATAATAGCTAGGTGACTCATTCGGAAGGAATGTGAGGCTTATTTAGCCCATGTAATGGACATCAACAACACTAGAACTGAGCCTTAAGCAGATACCAATAGTGTAAGAATTTCTTGATATATTTCCATATAAACTTCTAAGACTGCCACCATAGTGAGGACTTGACTTTGAAATTGAGGTGTATCCTACTATTACTCTTATATCTATTACTCTATACAAGATGTCACTATAGAATTGAGAAAGCTAAAGTTGCAATTGTAGGAATTACTGGATAAAGGCTTTATCAGGCTAAGTACTTCTCCAAGAGGAGAACCTGTGTTCTTTGAGAATAAAAAAGATTGTTCATTGCTACTGTGTATTTATTTTCGATAGTTAAACAAGGTGAAATTTAAGAACAAATGCCCATTGCTGAGAATTGATGATATCTTTGACCAATTTAGAGGTGTTAGTGTATTCTCGAAGATTAATCTGAGATTAGGGTATCACTAGTTGAGAATTTAGGAATCTAACATTTTGAAGACTACTTTCCAATCTAGATATGGGCATTATGAATTCTTAGTGATGCCATTTGGACTCACTAATGCTCATGCAACTTTTATGGACCTTATGATCAGAATCTTTGAGCCATACTTGGACTAGTTTGTCATAGTCTTTATAGATGACATTCTAGTGTATTCCAAGAACATAGCAGACCACTAACAACATTTAAGAATTGTGTTGTAAACCCTAAGGGGATGTCAGTTGTATGCAAAGTTGAGTAAATGTGAGTTTTAGCTAAATAAAGTAACCTTTTTAGGATAGTTTTAGCAGATAGCATTAGGGTTGATCCTATTAAGGTTAAAGCTATGTTAGAGTGGTAGCCTCTTACGAATGTGATAAAAATTTAAAGCTTCCTAGGATTAACTAGTTACTATAAAAGATTTGTAAAGGGCTTCTCAATGATTGTAGCTCTATTAACCTGATTGTTGTGGAAAGATGTAAGGTTTTGTGTGGGATGATAAATGCCAAACACGCTTTCATAAGCTTAAAGTGATGTTAAATAAAGCTCATATTTTCACTCAACCCAAGCAAGGAAAAGATTATGGTCTATAGTTATGCTTCACATAATAAACTTAGATATCTTCTTATGCAGGATAGGAAAGTGGTGGCTTATGCTTTAAGGTAACTAAAGCCACATGAATAGAACTACCCAGCACATGATCTTAAATTGACGACTATTGTATTTGTATTGAAGGTGTGTAGTTAGTTGCAAGTAACTTTTACTAGAACTTACGGTGATTTTATACCTTATATATGAAACATATATCATAACACAAGTAAGGCCTAGTATCAAATATGGATAAAGGATGGCATGCATAAAACTAGCACACATATAGCATAACATATTTAACATAACACTAATGGCAATATACTTATGTTAACTAACAAATAGGTAAAAAATAACCCACAACTTAAATTCTCATCTCCTGGCACTTTTAGTTTATAACAGATTGCATAATTGAATAATGGCTTTATTTAAATGTGTATAAGCACATCTTAAGCTATAAATATGACAGGTAGAGACCATAGTTGCATTACTTTCAAATAAGTAGGCAACAACTTCTCAATGTATAAAATACTAATAGAGTTGTTGCCTACATGTAGGTTATATGAGAATGATGAGGGGCCCCCTATGCTATACAGTCTTACCTAGAACATCACTAAAGTTTTGATGTTATGAAGAATCATAAAACATAAGCTTTAAGTGGGACACCCCCTACTGGATTTCTAAAGAAACTCGACAGATGGGGCACTTCCTAGCAAGTCGCCCATCCTAGGATTGCTCTAGGAGAAAACTCCTTAACACTTACAGACTATTCTAGAATTCTATCATATATTGCTTACATGTCCAATCTAATCCTTAAGGATGTTCATACATGGTCTAGCAGACATAGAAAAGGCTTATATAGACACTTTTATAAGTCACAAAAAACTGGGTAGCATAACAGCTACCCCGTTGAAATACCAAAATTTTTTTCACTTGTTAAAAACACTTTTATAAGCCACAAATTCACATAACCTCCTTTTGGACCCTTCTGGTCCCCCAATCATTCATCAGCCAATATCAGACACATATACATATATGCTAAATTCAACCACATAGGGCCTTAGGCCTATAGTTATCAAGTTCACACACAATCTAAACAAACACCATACCAATTTACATACATCACATACAGGTTATATGTACAGACACAATAGCCTCTAAGCATGCTAACCCAAAACCTATAGGGTATTACATGAGTGCCACTACTAAAAGAAAAAAAAATAGCTTTCTTTACCCTTCAGTTACTAGATAACTACATTGCATTTCATCGAGGCTTGCTTGCTTATCTTTGTTACATGCGCACCATAGCATAGGTAAGTTGAGTACAAAACTCAATAAGCAAATCTAAACCATTTAAAACATGTATTAATACAAACATGCAATTTAAATCTAATAGTCTAGGTGTACTCTGTGAGCCATGTGCCAGATGGTTGATGTTGTATAGATGGTATGTTTAATTTCTTCACAATTACCAAAATGCCACTATAATCATTTTATTTAATTTCTTTCTTTAACTAATGCAATTATTCTATTATTTTACTTAAGTGCATTATTTAAATTATTAAATGGGCCTAACTAGGTAGTGTACACTTAAAGACACTAGAACAAAAGGGAACTAAAAGATGTGCAATGGCCCACATTTTAGACCTTAACCATTACACCGACCACCATAGCATAGGAACCTCAAAAAGGGTATAATGCTGAATAACCATGCATAAGGATCAATCCATATACCTCTCAAGAAACTAACCAAATTAAATAATCCACCCTAGTTTGCCTAGCAAACTAGTGCAGTGGCCTATCTAGGGACCTTCACCATTGCACCGGCATAATCTGATATCCAATCAATGAAAAGAAGTGTCTATCCTACAGACTAGTGCATTGGATCAATTATGAACCTCGACCACTACATTTGCCTAGTCTAATAATTAAATAGTCTATCAATTGCTAATCTTTAAGTTGATTAGTTAACTGATTTAGTGGGTGTCTAGCTATTGAGCCATCTAATAGTATTTTTAAGTTTTCTTTCTTTAATGATCATCTTTTTATAATATTATCAAGTGAAAAATAGACAGATAAAATTTTTATCAAATAGTCAATTTTTGACCTAGAGAGTTACAAATCATTTTTAACCCTACCGGGTAAAATCGAGTAAAATTTTCTATCACTTTTTGACACACATTTGAAGGCATAATTAGATACATATTAAATCTAGTCTAGCATATTATTTTGACTCAAATATTCTCATGCTAAATTTTTATTTTAATTACAATCCCAAAATCCCATTTTAGGGATAGTTATAGGTCATTTTATTTACTTGCGATGGCCATTTTAAAGTCATTTTAGGTCCTTTTTCAATGCCAATTGCACCAATCATCATATAAGTCCATAAGCCTAAAACCAACCTCAAAGAAAGGCATCCATTTGCCATGCAAATGGCTTACATGCCAAAACACAAAATCATCACATTATAAGTCATTTTAAAGCACATTTCTATGCCTAAAATTCATCCCTTTTTAAAGCCATTTTACATGCCATTCTAAGTCACTTTTAAATTCACTTTTCAACCCTTTATCCATTCTTTAAACATATCTCATATGTTATTCATTTTAGGATACACTAACCATGCATATCAACCTAAGTCATGCCATGTACTAAATGCTATAAATGTTATGCCAATAAACACATATAATTATCATTAACCATGCCTCATTTTCATGTCACCTTACCTTACAAAGCTCTTTACCAAAAGTCTATTTTGCATTAATCATGTTTTCTACCACAATTAAACATATCCATACACACTTAGACATTACACAAACATGTGTAAACACATCATTCATGCTTTTACCATGCAAAATAGACCAATATAGCTTATAACATTGCTCCACCATACTACCAACACACATATACAAGTCTTATTTCACTAAGTTCCTCACTTACACCTTACATGACATTTATGACAAGCCAAAATCCTTCCATAAGCCATGTACACATGCCATTCACAAACCATACTCATTAAAGACTCTTAGCCTACCAAGGAACACATATACAACCACTTAATTTTACTTATCTACACATATATTCCAAGCATATTACATGCCATATACCTTGACTAACATGCCATAACACTATTCCAAGCCATACACACACAAAAATGGCTACATAAAGGTCTCAATCAAATGAAGAATTCACCCTTCCATGCATTCTCTTCTTTTAAACATCATCCCAAACATTCATTACACATACCATTAGCTTAGTTATACACTTAGTCCATCAAATTACATAACCTACCAATTCCATACAAGGTTCCTAAGCATTTTTCATGGCAATTCAACTTCACATGCTTTGAATGGAGTAAACCTACTTGCCTTACTACCAAAAAGGCTAAAATCCACTCTTTTAGCTTGAAGAGAACCACCAAATCCTCCCCTTAGGCTGTGACTTCCATACACACAACAAGTCCTTCAAAAATCCACCAAAATTCACTTACTCATCCAAATCAAATTCCAATCATATGAATGTTCTTAGAATCATCAAATCCCTTAAGGAATAAAATAAAAAGGGCTGAAACACTTGCACACAAGAAGTTGCCCTTTATGGTCCTCTTTGCTGACACCTTAAGCTTCCTTGAATTTTCTTAAGTTCTAGCCACTCCTATGGCCTTAAATACCTTAAAAAATCAATTCCTCAATTTTTAAGATGATTTTTGGTTGTAATGGACTTAAGAAAAAGCATAAGGAAGAAGATGAAAATGGTGCTTTTGGGCCAAAATGGCATCGACTGCAACAAGAAAGAAAAGAAGAAGAAAGATAGAGAGTGAGTGGGTTTAGACAAGTGGCCATCCATGTTTCACCTTAGCCCTTTTATAGTGCCTGAAGTGGCATGGGTGGGGCTTATTTGCCTTTCGAGTAACTAAAAAAAGCTCAGTTTTGGTAGAAACTTTGAGGAATTTTTAAAAATCACTCAAACCTCTAAAAATCATTGTGTTTGTTTAAAAAATTCTTGATTGGTCCCATTTAAGGTCTCATAAAATTTTACGGCTAAATTCCATTGATAGGACAGTTAACCAACTGCCTCAATTTATGTGTAAAAATATAAAATTTAGAAATTTTGCAAATGACCTTGAAATTCAAAAATTCTTTCACCAATGGACTAAGGGGAATTTTCAACCTTTAAGGTGTAGCATTTTTAGGTCTGTTTGGGCACATCCTAGGTTATTCCTAGCTAGGATTCATCTAAGACTATGGCCTACTACGTTACAACCTAAAATAATTTTTTAATTCTACTAAATCATTAATTTAAGTCAATTTCATAATTTTATGGCCCTTTAAAGTTTCATGACTACTACCCCTACCTTAAGCCTTATAAAGGTGATCTAACACTCTAGGAACACTTTTCGCCCTTAGTGGTACTGGTCATATACATTAAGAGCCTCATATATGTAGATATACATCTAGGAGTGCTAAAAAAGTGAAATCCTGCGTTGTAATTTCATACATACTTATACAGCGTAGAAGTAATTTGTATATATATATGCACACATGGATACTAGTGATACAAGCTAAGGTGGGATAGCGAGGCAACCTCTCTATTCCTATTGAGGAGATGGGACCAAAGGTGGATGTTATGCCTAAGTTTATGATGTATACATGATGCACAAAAGAATCACCTACACCTTGAAAACTAACCCACCTAA
>CANXYI011068913.1:0-13685 GCA_948208565.1 Hura crepitans
TTTTTTTCTTTATGTATACAGCTACCTAATTTTGTTTGCACACATGATTTAATTTGTCTTTCTTTGCTGCCAAAAGAAGAACATAGAAGAAGCAGATTCATAGTTTTTCAATAATTTACATAAATTATTTATAGGGTTCGCTAGGTTTTGGTTTTGGCGCACTGTATATTTTTAGTGAATTAAATAGTTTTATTTCTTTTTTTTTGCTAAATGTACAGGAAAATTTGTCTTCTTCTGATTATGTGGCAAAAGAAATCTTTGAGATTATATTTTCAGCTTCAAAGTAATATTTATGAAACTGCAAATTATTTATTATTAGTTTTTTCAATTTTCAATAAACTTTGGACTTTCTTGCTTACTCTGTGCAGATATCAGATACATGAAAATGACAGAATAGCGACGGATATAAGAGCAGTGATATTAGATGTTTGAAAATTTGTAGAAATAGGTTTTTAGAATTCAAAAAAAAATTTAATGGTTTGGTATTTTTGCTGTTCTTGATGGACTACTCTCCTAGTGGTAGTGACAAGAAAACATTGAAGAGGTGGTTTTTTATTGATAAAAGGGTTGGGTAGAAAATTAAAAAAAAAATTGTATACTATCTGTATTTGTTACAAATTAAATTTAATTTTGGTAGTAGAAAGATATTTGGATTCAAATGGACATGAAGTCTAGTAAATCGTCTCCAATTCTCACTGATCCTGCACCCATAAACAAGTCAAGACTCGGCATCCATTCTAATTTGCTGCCTTACACACAATCAGGAGCTTCGTTTTCATCTGCAAAACAGATAAATATTCCCAGGAAGAAAGCAGGAAAGCTCGAGGATGTTCGGTCTAATGGATGGCTCGACGCCATGAAATCTTCCTCTCCCCCTCGAAAGAAGCTCATCAAGAATTTCAGCATTGAAGTTGCTTCTGATGACACTGACATTGCTTACTGCTCTTGGAAGGTATATGTATGCTTGTTGAAAAATTTCTACAGGATATTGAAAATGTTTCAAAATTATTAATTTTTTTATTTTCCTTTTTTTTGCAGCTTAAGTATCCATCAGCACTTAATTCATTTGAGGAAATTACTAGTTTTGCAATGAACAAGAAGATAGCAATGTTTCTAGATTATGATGGGACTCTTTCTCCTATAGTTGATGATCCAGATCAGGCTCTCATGTCTGATGATGTAAGAACCGCAGGATTTTCGTTTCTAATTTTTGATGCTTTTCTCTGTTTGGTGAGATTAAGACTTAATTTTTTTGTTCTGCAGATGCGTTCTGCTGTAAGAAATGTTGCAAAACATTTCCCAACAGCAATAATTAGTGGAAGAAGCCGAGATAAAGTATGTCTGAATTTCTTCCTTAATCAAACGTCCAAGAAACATAAATCTCAGAAAATAATTTTAATTGCAGGTGTACGAGTTGGTAGGACTAACAGAACTTTATTATGCTGGTAGTCATGGAATGGACATCATGGGACCAATTGAATCAGCTGGAAAACAAGTAAACAGTGACAATACACCTTAATTTAATTTCACAAAAAAAGAAACTTTCCATCTTTTACTTCTAAAATGATTGTTTTTTACAATTTAATAGGGCAAGGAGGTGAATCTATTCCAGCCTGCCAGAGAATTCATACCAATGATCGACGAGGTGAATGATTTATTGGATTTGGAACCTTAAACAAAAGAAACCAATTTCATTTAATGATTTACTTGGAACCTTAATTTCGATGGGGTACTGTAGGTTTTTAGAACCCTAGTCGAGAATACTAAAGACATCAAAGGCGCAAAAGTTGAGAATCACAAGTTTTGTGCTTCTGTACATTACCGTAATGTAGAAGAAAAGGTAAAGACTGAAAGTTGTTTGTTTGATGATAAGTATGATATTTCTCGTGAGTTTGGCGAAGTTTAGTGACTGTGTTTCGTCTGTGTTTATTGCAGAACTGGCCTACTATTGCGCAGTGTGTGCATGATATTGTAGAACAGTATCCTCGTTTACGTCTAACTCATGGTCGGAAGGTATTCAGCTCTTGAAAATTTGTTGCATGAATAGGGTTTGTAATCGAATTTTTTTGTGAATTTTGTTGCTGAAATTAGTTTCATGTCGTGTTCTTTAGGTTTTAGAGATCCGTCCAGTGATTGATTGGAATAAAGGGAAAGCAGTTGAATTCCTGCTTGAGTCTCTTGGTATGTAATCTTATCATCTAGGTCTACTCCCATGTGTTTCATGAGCTAATTACACCCGAAATCACTACATTTTCACCCTAGATTTACAATTAAAATATAATAAACAATTATTTAATTGCAATAAAAATAATGAAATGAAATTGACAGCCACATAAATATTACTTCTTTAAGATAGTGAATTATTATATTAGTGATAATGAGAATTCGAAATATCTGTTCAGTTCCTAACTATTTTTAGTTTTATTACAATTGAATAATAGTAAATAATTACATATTATTTCTGAAGTGATGTAATTAAAATCAAATTATCAGGTTTAAGTAAGAGCAATGATGTGCTACCGATTTTCATTGGTGATGATCTGAGTGATGAAGATGCATTCAAGGTAACCAAAATCATATTAGTCTTGAATATTACACTTTATTTGAAAAAAAAATTATGGGAATTTTTAAAAATACGTAATAATTTCAGATGCTACGAAAAGGGAATAAAGGGTATGGCATTTTGGTATCCTCTATACCAAAAGAAAGCAATGCATTTTATTCCTTGAGGGATCCAACTGAGGTAAAAATTTTGAAGTATATTTTAATTTTTTTTAATGAAAGTTAATGTTTTTGATTTAATATGATTATGTATTTTTTTTAATTTTTCGTTTTTGTTGTTTATTACATGCAGGTCATGGAATTTTTGAAGTCTCTTGTGAGATGGAAAAAGCTAGAAGAAATGGGAAACTCCATTAAACACAAAGCATGGAGCATATAATGATCTCTGCATATAGGCGTAGGGATTTAATTTTTGGAATTTCATATATCATCAATAAGTTCGAGATTCCATTGTTGGAATTAAACTTGCATTATTTTCCAGCAATTTTAGTAGCATTTTTAGAATTATTATTATTATTATTATTATTGTTACCAGTAATGTGTGTATGCATTAGATCAAAAGACACTTAAATTTCACTCTATTATTTATTATTATTATTATTAATTTTCAATTTTTTTCTGCTTTTTATTTAGTTTGTGTAGGCTTTTTCTCCTACCCTGTGTTATTTCTAAGCATAATGTAAAAAAATTTTAAAAATTTACTCCGAAAATTCGAGTTTGAAATATTATAACTTGTCAGAAAATCTTAGCTTTTCCCAGAATGAAAAGATTGGGCCGCGGCCTTCAGAGTAGTGGAAATCCGCCAAATTCCAGGCGGAGTCCACGAGGAAATATGTCCCCTTCAGCCCCTCTATAAACAAATTTTCTTGAAATGTTCATCATATTTGTTTTTAATTCAGAAAATTTTCACATTTTACTTCTATTTTTTAATAAAATTTTATAGCAAATTTTTTGCTTCAATTATGTGCTTCAGTTTTTTTGACGCTATAATTCACTTATTGTTTTCTTTTTTAATAAATTTATATTTTCTTTTACTGAGAAAAAAATGTGAGTAAGATTTCAAATTTTTACCTACAAGCAATAGATAATTTATATTAATTTGTATCAATAACAAATTATTATTATGAAAAATATTTTTTAATATAAAAATTATTTACTTCGCTCTTAATTGGATGGGGAAAATATACAGGATGGTTCGGAATTCATTAAATATCAGTTCCATTCCAAACTTTTTAGAATACTAAAATTCAAGTCTCAGCCTCGTTCCCTTTCATTAACAAACTAGTTTCATTCCAAATCATTTTTCAGAATAAAATAAGACAGAATGTCAAAATTATGGAACACATCAAAATAGTATATATCAAAATGAGATCGAAATATTTCATTTAAAATATATTAATAATATAAAATAATAATAGAATATCATATATATTTTCTCTAAAATATTGATATTCATCCAGAATCAGACCTTAATGAAAGCCTATAAAAAATAAAAATAGAGTTGCAGCATAGCAATAAATAGAAATCAATATCTAGTCCAGATAAATAATATTTCAATACTCGACTTTTGTCAAATATTTTCAAATAATTTTTCTCAATAAGGCTGCCTTAATCAACCCTCAACAACAAATTTAGATTTTTTTTTAAAATTATTATCAAATATATATTATTGCCTCAATCAACATTCGACGGCAATTAGGCAATAATTTTCAGCGGCAATTGAACATTCGTGAGTTGCCCAGCTTAGGAATGTTCAAATATATATTTTATTAATTAATATAAAATACAACGTAATTATGTATATAATTATATATTATTATTATTATTACTTAATATATTTTATATATTATTATTAAAATATTTTTCAAATAATTTAATATACATATAATACATAATTATATAATATATAATTATATATAATATATTTAATAAAATATAATGATTTAGAACGTTCTATTTCGGTTCAAATTGATTCAGAATAGATAATCAAATTAAAACGGTAATAATTAATAATTAATTATAGTCTCATAACAAATTTAAATTTAATTTAAAACTTAAATCAACCCTTAAAAAAATCGATATTTTAGGGTTGAGGACAATTTCGAATGATGCACACCCCTAAAAAACACCTTATAATCTTGAAATTATTAAAAGAAAATGAGGGCGTAAACACTTAGGGGAAAAAAATAAAAAAAAAGAAAACCATAAAAATTCATTTTTTTTCCAACAGTCCGAGTAACAAACGCAGAAATATCCAAAATGGATCCAAATCTTTTCTGTGTGCATATACTTCTCCAATTCACGGTTTAAGTTTGAAGTCCCCACCTTTCCTTCCAATACCGGAGAACCCATTTCTTCAATCACTCAGAAATGTCACTCTCCTTGCAATCTTCGCCCTCTTCTGCTATCTCCTCCAAATCTTTTCTTCAGGTGATTCTTTTTTTTTTTTCTCCTATACACATATACTGTGTGTATAGTAGCTGATTTTATGTTTGCGTAAGTATCAGAAAGGAGGCAGAGGATCGAGAGCTTCAGATGCTGTGTTCTTCAAGTTCCAACCATCTTTTCCTCAAATTCGTGCCTCGGCTAGCTTCTCCTCTTCTCTTGATACTGGTCTTTCTCTTTTCTTGCATTTTGTTTCTTTTTTATATATCTGATTTAAGATTCTGTACGAAAGCCGAGATCTTTTCTTTAGGTGCCACCACTGAATTGGATGCTGTGTCTAGCTTCAGTGAGATCGTTCCTGATACTGTTATCTTCGATGATTTCGAGAAGTGGGTACTTTTTTTTAATTATTTTAATTTTATTTTTAGCTGAATTGATATTGAAGCTTCCTTCCTTAATCTTTGTTTGATTGGTGACTTTTCATTTTTCACTATTTGTTTATAATGCAGGTTTCCTCCAACTGCTGCCACTGTTAGCTCTTCGCTTCTTTTGGGAATATTGAGTCTCCCTGATACGGTTTTTAGAGTAGGAACGATATTTTGGTCCATATAAGTCATGACATTACAATTTTTTTTCTTTGCTTTGAAACAAAATATCTTCTTCTCTTGTAGAATGCTGTGGATATGGCTTTGGCAGATTCAGGCTGTGCTGCTCTTGAAAACCCCCAACTGAGACTATCTTGTTTTGCTAACAAGGTCTGGTTTGCTGATCTTAATTGTCTTTAGTAAGAAAATGCATTCGAACTTTATAGTTGGACTGTTGATGAAGCCAACATTGATGTAGGCTTTAGTGAATGTTGGAGGTGATTTGGCGAAATTAGTGCCTGGTCGAGTTTCAACCGAAGTGGATGCGAGGTTGGCTTATGACACTCATGGCATTATTAAGAAGGTAATCATCTAAAGGAAATGTTGAAGTGTCCAGTTTGATCTTAGTATTCTTTGTAAGTTTTCTTTATGTTACAGATTGTATTGGCCCTATTGAAATTGTTGGGGTTTATTTGAAACTTTATACTAATTGGAGCATATTTTACCTTCTACAACTGAAAAAATGTAGAAATGTCATGTTTTTTTTTTTTTTTTAAAAAAAAAAGCTGTATAATGTACTGATAATGTTTTTTGTGTATGCTGTTTCCAACTAGTTGTTTAGTTTACCCATCATTGAATATTACCCTCATTTTTTTGGTGTTTAATTTGACTTGTGTGATCTTATCTGGCTGCAATAGAAACAGAAATTCACCAAAATACTAAAACTAGAATCTCTTTTAGGACTTCTTAGGGAAGCTTTGTGGTTTTAATCTTTGTTCTAGCATTTCATTCATGACAGCTTATTGTACCTGTTTAGTGCTTCATAATGGAAGATCGATCATCATGTAGAATTGATTCAAGGCACATGTCAATATGTTTGTACATGTCTGATTTAGAACTTATCTGTGTTCGTAGATTTTGTATAACATGACATGCTGGGTTCAAACCTCAATTACTTCAGTAGCCTAGTTTTATTACTTAATGACTAATTTACTTGGTAAAACGGTTGATGTCGATTCTGACCATGACATGCAGGTGCATGCCTTGCTGAAGTTGTATGATGAAATAAATATTCCTCCAGAGCGTTTGTTGTTCAAAATTCCTTCAACTTGGCAAGTGAGTCCATGTGTAGAATATGTCTATATTTGCAGTCTTAATAGTTCCATGCACAATTCAAAGAGTAAACTTGATGACTCTTTTTACCCATTGTGGCTGAAAAACTTGGCCATTTATTCAGGGAATAGAGGCCTCAAGATTGCTGGAATCAGAAGGCATACAGACTCATTTGACTTTTGTTTACAGGTAAATTTAGTGATCTTGACTGCATTCAGCAGATGAACTTCAATGACATGTGAACTAGGTTTTTAAGTCACTAATATTAAACTATCAAGAGCATGTCCATTTATATATTTTAGACTATGCATCTGAGGCACTCTTGAGGTTGGTAAAATTTATTATGTTTACTGGTTTCGGGAAGTTCTGAATGGTTTGGCCTGACTATCATTTAAAATATATTATCACTTAAGTATCTATAGGATCAAATGTTTCTTTTATGTTGTGTCAGTTGGGAACAAAATCCCTTGGACCATCATTCATGTAGCTGATCTGCCTAATTGAATAAATTATTTTGGCACATTGGATGCCAATTTGAAATGTATGTTTTCATGATTTTCATACTTTCTCGCAACTGCAATGATTTGGAAAAGGCAACTTATCAGGACGAATGGTGAAGTTAGATGGTCTCAGGGGTAACTGTTCATTTTTATGTTTGTTTGCTGACATTTTTAATGGTTGGCCCTTTCTCAGCTTTGCTCAAGCTGCAGCAGCAGCCCATGCTGGTGCTTCTGTTATTCAGATTTTTGTTGGACGTATCAGGGTAATTATGCTCCTTTACAAAGTAGTAACAGCCTAGAAAATATTGTTGTTTAATGCCATTGTAAATGTGCTTATTTTCTATTTCAGGATTGGGCACGCAATCATTCTGGTGATCCTGAGATAGAAGCTGCTTTGAGAAGAGGAGAGGATCCTGGTTTATCTCTGGTTAGTCTTTGGCTGACTGATGTGATGTGCTCTTTTTTTTATTTATTTAATTATATCTTATTAGAGCTAATGACACACACACACACACACTAGTCTTTTGTTTGCTTAAAGATTATAAACTGGTCTCTAGGAACAATTTATTTTTTATTTCTCAGTGCATGTTCTGCAGAGTTCAGTTTTGTTACCATTAATAATTGCAGCATGGTTACATTTAGTGTTAGTTACCATGCAGATATTGAACATTGAGTTTTGGATGAACTTGAAATTGAAACTATATCATGTTTCACATGCTCATACAAGGAAACAGTGTCTGGATGCCAATAGTCTTGGTCGTTTTGCTGCTAATGCATTATGTGTTGACATTACGGGGTTGCTGATATTTCCATTCTGAGTTTGTGGAATGTAAAATAATGTAAATGGATGCAATTGGTAACAGTATGTTCTGCTGCTGAATGCACTTGGTGATGTTGACGAGCTATGCCATGTAGAAGTAGCAACAAGACAGATTTGGGGCAAAGGAAGTTGTTTGACCCTCACCTAGTGATGTTGCTTGGTTACCAACTGAACTAAATTTCCTTGGGTTCAACGTGGCCTTTTAATGTCGATTCCATACCTTTTCTATCTAGGTTAAGCAGGGGCCCAGAGGGTGATCTAGGCTGTCTTTCAAACTTCCAGTCCTTTCCAGTAAAGTGACCATTTATGATTTTCTATGTTCATTTTTAACACTATCTTTTTGTGTCATGGCATTGTGTATCATGATGGTTAAACTGCAAGCCAGTTTATATACTGCTTATTGTTTCACTAAACTCTTGATAATTTTATTGTGGGCGCTCTGCTCCCCCCCTTTGGCTTAATCATAAAATACCTGCACAAATAGCGAATATTAAATAGAAATTGTTTCTATATATGATTTTGGACGACCTTATGAAATGAGGCTTGTCGACTCAATTGTTGCCTTTCAATTTAAAGACAGTTCACATTCACTGTCCGGCGAGCAATTTCTTGCTTGTGGCAAACTGCTCTTTTCTTTTGTTATTAGTCATTTATTTCTTTATTTATTGAAGCTGCTTTCTCCAAACTTTGAGCTTTTTCTGAACCTGGGTCCTAGAAAAGCTGTTTGAAATATAATGCAGCTTCCTACTGGTGCAGCAAAGCTGGGTGTTTGAAACACAAAGGCATCCAGATTTTTATATGGTACTATTTCTTTTTGTAGGTGACAAGAGCTTATAACTACATCCACAAATATGGACATAAATCAAAGTTGATGGCAGCAGCAGTTCGTAACAAACAGGATTTGTTCAGTCTTTTGGGGTAATATGGATCATTTTTAAATTATAATTGCCTGAAAATTTCAGTAGCTGAACGTCAAGATTAAATATTTGGTAACAATGTTCTAACTTGTTCCATCCTTATCAGGGTTGATTATATCATTGCCCCGTTGAAGATATTGCAATCACTGAAAGATTCAATCACTACTCCCGACGAGAAGTACTCCTTTGTTCGGCGATTATCACCACAATCTGCTGCTGCCTACAATTTCAGCGAAGAAGAGGTATATTTACTTTCCACCCACGTAATCATTTTCTTTGAAGCAGAAGATGTGGACCTTTGATTAGATTTGATGTGTGCTTATGGCTTTCTAATGGGTGTTACATTTATGATCAGCTTACAAAATGGGACCAGTTGAGCCTTGGATCAGCTATGGGGCCTGCATCGGTGGAGCTGCTTGCTGCTGGACTGGATGGTTATGCTGATCAATCGAGGCGAGTTGAGGAACTTTTCGCAAAGATTTGGCCACCACCAAATGTATAAAGACTTCCCCATCTCCCTAGTTTCATTTCTAAGATGCCAATCCATTTGTTTACGTATTGTCTGCCATCTCCTCTGCGATAGGTGGGGTGGGGATAATGTTCTTCTCTTAAATTTTTCCATTTCCTAGATTCAATGTGTGGTTTTATCCATAGCCCCATCCAAACTTTTTGCAGTCAATAATAAACAATTTAAAGTTACTTTTTAAAAAAAAAAAAATAATAATCATGTGGGGATGAATGATGATATTTCTATAAATTGATCTTTTAATCTGATTTTGTGGTTATTGGGCCTAAACATGAAAGAATGTTTCTTTATTTAACATATTGCAAATTTTTGCTTTGTCTGAGGCTCTAAGCAAACAGGCCAAGAAACTGATTTTCATGCACCCAATTGGAAAAATTAATATTAATAATATGGTAGAAGTTGTCTTCCTCATTAGACTGAAATTGAGATGATTAAATGAAATATCTACGTTATATAATTAGCCTTTTTTCATATATATAATTATATTATTTAAAATGAGAAAAAAGATATTATTCAAAGTTCAGGCACCATATTACAATCTCATGCTAAAATTAAGAAAGTAATAAAATGATGAAAAATAATTAAAATCAATGATTAATTCTGAAAATTAAATTATAATAAATAATGGAAAAAAGGAAGCAGAAAAAATGCGTATGATTCACGCAAAAAAGGTAACAATCGTCCATAGCTATCGAACAAATTTATTAGTGTGATTCGCGTGGAGAATTATATAACTTAGATGTCCAAATTCAATTTCAATTTCATTTAGAGTTTTCGTGCAATTCAAGTCACAAAAGTTGAATAAATAATAACCAATCAATAGTCAAGCAGCTGAATGATTCAAAGATTTTTTTTTTTTTTTTTTAAAAAGAAAAGTTGACGATAAGAAATTATATTATTTGAATTTATTTCTTATTTACTATAATTTGAATTTGCATTCCACAAAATTATTTTTATGCCAATATACTATATACATACGCAAGAGTATTAAATATTAGTAATAAAATTAATTTAATATATTGAAAGGTTTCAATTTGAATTTAAGTAAAATTAAAATTTTATTTTGAATGTGAAATAATATATATATACATATAGACGCAAGGTGGATATGTAAGATTATGGGAGTAATTAATTTCTTTTAAATTTAAGAATTTATTTTATTAAATGTGAAATTTATTTATCATATGCTAATTTCTTTCCTTTATAAAGTAGGTATCTAGAATTTACGTTCGCGGGTCAACTTTTTACATGATCAATAAAAAGGTTTTTAGAAAATTATAATATACAAAAAATATTCATAATTTATAATTGTCCTCTACCATATAAATTTAAATTGATAGAGTAGAAAAAAAAATACAAGAATAAAATAGAGTTTAAATTCGATTTGACTTGTGTGCGATCATATGTATGTATTTGATTTAAAGATTTTTAAATCAGATTTAAAAAAATATATATATATAAGTTTTAGATAGCGAAAGTTTTCAATACTTTTTTTTCTATTTTTTCCTAAAAGATTAATTATTTTACTGCCCCTTTTTTTAGGAAAAAAAAATAAAAATGAAGCCATCGTTTCTGTGAAACTATTCAAAGAATTGAAAAAAAAAATGTCAATCACATGGTCCTGGAAGCAGCAAAGAACATACATCGAGTTCAATTTCATACAATAAAATCTCAATTTTAATTTTTATTACTCAAAAATTAATTATTTGAACACTTATTTCTTTCAGATTGCAACTCTAAAGTGAATTTCTTAATGAAAAATGTACAATTTAATCCCAAACTTGATTGTTTGTGTTTATTATTATTATTATTATTTGTTTGGCAGTGCCCCCAACAATGGAATTTATTCTACTGAATTCATAATAAGAAATATGGATATTTTTCTTTCTATCAATAATGTTAATAGCTATTTGGAGATTTAATATAATAATTAAAAAATTAAAAACTAAATAAATAAAATCAATTATGCATGTTTTTTAGCTTTTTAATTATGTAATCGATTATCTCGTTTTTTTCATGTATAAAGACTACAACTCTTTTTCTATTTTTTTTAGAAAATGAAAACTCATGTGGAATGGAGGGAATGTGTGGCCTAAATAAGTTGAGAAAATTCAGGCAGAATGAATGTAATTAATTTACCAATTTTGTGGTAAAGAGAATTAACCGTCCCCATTGCATCAGCTCAAAACAGATAAAAAAATTGTGAATCATAAATTATTATTAAGTGGATTACAGTCCAAATAAATCAAGTTAATTGTATGATTATTTTTTGAAAAAATATTAAGAATAAAAATATACATAAATAATCTATAAAAATAATTATTTTCATAATTTATATTATATAATAATTATAAAATTAAAAAAGATAAATATGTACAAGCAGATCATAAACGATTGAATTAAACTATATGGGGTGAGATTTTAGTCAATTTTTTTCAAAATGATCAAATTTTGAATTGAATCAAATTTACCACTTTTATTTATCCCACTTATTTTTTTTATTTATAATTGCATCATCAAAAAGCGAAGTAAAAATCAAAATTTAAGCGATTAAAAAAATAGTTAGGGTATGAACTCTTTAAGTAATTTTACTTATGATCCATAATACAATTTTTAATTTAAGATTAAATTAATAACGTACGTATAAAATATTTGTCTGTTTGTCAATAACTGGTGGCCACTCCTAACCACGTGTCAATCCTCCTATAACCTCCTCATCAATACAAATACAAGTCAATAAAATTCTTTTTTTTTTATAAAAATAATATTGTTGTATTCTTAATATTATTCCAATCATTTTTCTAATTCCATTATTGAGTAATTCACCGCCGATGCAAATAATAAACTTCTGGCCGGTCCAGTAGAAATCAACAATTAGATCGGTGGATAGCCAGATATTTTAAATAAAATAAATGAAGCTGGCCATGTAATTTTATATTTATATATGTAATTAAAAAAAAAAGAAATTGACAGACTCTCTCTCTACTTAATGTCCGATTGCTTGGACGCAAATGCATGTGCAGAACTATGTCAAATCATATGGTTTTGCATGTGGGAAGATGCAATGCAAGAAAATCCATATAATCAAGAATTATCATATGGGATCTCCTAATTTTTTTTATTATTAAAACAATATTACAGTTAATAAAATGAAGAAGGGAGTAATTATGTATTAATATATAAATTATTTTATTTAATTGTTTTGTCTTCTACTTAATAATGAGTGAAGGTTGACGAATGATGCTGAGTCATCATGATACCTGCCAATCGCATTCCTCATATAGGGCCACCCTTCTCCAGGGGGCTACAATTTTTCAAAATAAAAGAAAATTTATTAATTTTTTTATTTATATGTAGTATATATTTAATTTAAAAAATAAAAATAGTTATTTTCTGATAGCAAAAAATGATTTTCATTTTTTTTTTTTACGTATAGCATCTAAATCATTAATTTGATATGTGATTAACAAGTCTATAAAACAGTAAAATATTTTTTAAAAAAATATTTAAAAATACATTTTATTTAACATTTAAAATTAAAATATCTAATTAAATAAAAATCCCAAATTCATTTTCTAATGTATATGGTTATGGCGAAACGAAAATTTAAATCATCAATCATTTTCTAATGCTGAGTCATCTATTAGTCAAATTATTATCTTTCTGTTTACGTAGAAATAATTGCCACCCGTCTTTTCTGAACCTGATATGCGAATGTGGACCCCGTCAATCATCCTTGTTGAATATTCTTCTCTTGCCTTGCGTTTGCCATGTCATTTTTATTTTTTTATTATTTTCTCTCTCAACCGTCTCTTGACGTGGCAAATTTGTGGTCCAGATTTTCCTAATTTGTGGAGATCATCCTTATATTGACACGTCTTCAATTATTCTGGTTTGACAATTATAAGATTTTGAATTTTATTTTTTTTTTTGAGAAGCAAAAATTGAATTTTAATTTTTCAAACTCATGATTTTTCTTTTCTTGCAAATTTATTCCACCCTTTTTAATATATATATATATATATATATATATATATATATATATATATACATATATATATATATATATACAGTAGAAATTGAATAGCAATATACTTATATATATATATATATATATATATATATTACTTCTTAATAATTTACTTAGTACAATTTAAATTGTATAATTTCTAATTTGAATATTATAAGATTATTTGTTATAATTTAATACTCATTCTATCTAATTAATTAATTATCTAATTAATATTATTTTTTAATTATTATTTTAATATAGTTACT